>SZWC01008784.1:69199-79597 GCA_023375785.1 Penium margaritaceum
TCTCTCTCTCTCTCTCTCTCTCTCTCTCTCTCTCTCTCTCTCTCTCTCTCTCTCTCTCTCTCTCTCTCTCTCTCTCTCTCTCTCTCTCTCTCTCTCTCTCTCTCTCTCTCTCTCTACCCCTATCTGCTTGGTCTCCATGCTCTCTGCCCATCAATGTGCACTGCACCTGTGAGTCATGGGGGTGTGTTGGTGTTCGTGCATCTCTCTTCGTACTCTGTTGTGTCCTCGTGGCTTCTCTACATCGGCGTGTAGATGACTAACAGCAAGACGCGACGCTGCTGGAGTGTCGTTTGGTGGAGCTGACGCACATTGAGACCTACACGTATTTTGTTGGAGCCTCCTCCCTCCTATGTGCTCAGCAACATCGGAAGACCTCCTGGGCAGTCGTGCCGCCGGCAGTCACTATCGCTGCATATGATGTCTGCACGCATCCAGTGCTGGGTCTGGTTTGTTGTTGCATTCGCAGCGCCATGTTCTGCTTAGGGTCCAAGTTTCATGTTATTCGGGCACTGTTGGGACCGAGGACTGGCGTAGTCACCGCCTGGGTTTAGGTGGCTATAACTCATTGTTGCTATTTTTCTAGCTGATTATGACCGCATGATTGTGTTCGTAGCATGCGAGTTATGATATGGACCAGTTTTTAGGCAAAACAGACGATGTCCGGGTTTCGGGTTGTTGGCTGCCTTGCAAGGCTCACCGAGAAAACCCCGCCTGCCTGAAATCAGGTCATTTTTTTCATTGGCTTAGATACAGAGTAACAAGCTCTACAGAGCTTGGGGGGAGCTAGAACTTGGAGGGGTCTCCTATTATTGTTCATTCTGAGTTATTGATTAGTCATTTCTAGTTCTGTCTGACTTTATGGCGCTCACTCCTCAGCGCGCGTCTCTCACTCACAAGCTGTCAGAGCTAGCGTGAAGGGGGCAGCAGTGCAAAGCAGCTTGCGTGGGGCCAAGCATACATTGACGTTGCTGCACCAACACGTTGCTGATAGGCTTCTAGATGCGGTGAGGCTGATACGTTGCTGCTGACATCAGCAGCAATCCGCTATGGATGACGTTAGCAGCAGGCCGCTGTTGCTACTACTGATGCTGCTATTGCTGTTGTTGCAACTGCTGCAGCTACTGTTGCTGCAACTGATGTGGCTGCTGTGGCTGCTTTGGCTGCTCTGGCTGCTGCAGCTGCTGCGGGTGCTGCAAGGGTCGTGGCTGCCGTGGCTGTCGCGGCTGTTGCGACTTGTCGGAGCTGTTGCGGCTGTCGTGGCTGTGTGGTTGCTGTGGTTGCTGTGGTTAGCGGCTGCTACAGCTATTGGGGCTATGCGCCTGCGTGGCTGCGTGGATGCGTCCCTGCTAAGCTACGTGGCTGCATGGGCGCATGGCTGCGCAGTCGCGTGGCTGTGTGGCTGCGCAGTTGCGCGGCTGCATGGCTGCTTGGCCACATGGCTGCGAGGCTACGTGGCTACGCAGCTGTGTGCTGCGTAGCTGCGCAGGTGGCTGCGTAGTTGATGCGGCGAGTGTTGCGCAGCTGTGGCAATTGCTATGTAGTAGTCGCTGCTACTGTGGTTGTGGAGCTGCGTGCTGTGCAGCTGCTGCGGCGGCTGCTGTGGCAGCTGCTCCGCAGCACTGGCTGCAGCTGTGGGTGCTGCATTGTAGCAACTGCCGCTGCTGCAACTAAGGCCGTAGCTTTACAGCAAAGATATGTAATGCAGACCTACGCTGTGGCTTTTGCTGCTGTGGTAGTAGAGAGGGAGGGGAGGGGGGAGAGCTCATTCCCCTTGTCTTTGGCGCCGTCGCCGTGTGCATCGGTGCCGTCACGGCGTCACCCGTCATGTTGCTGGCCGCGAGTCCGCCAACACTACCGCCGTCGTGGGGTCAATGCTACCAGAGAATTCTTGGCAGTGTTTCCCCCGCGTCAGGAGCATTTTGACGACGCCACCTGGCGTGGCTACCTCTGCGACAAAAAATCCGGCAGAGTTTTCCCTCACGGGCGCGTTTCTTGGACGTGTACGCCTTGCTCCTGCTCAGATCTGTTGCTTCTGCTACGCTCTGGCTGTGATACCAAGCTCGAAACCTAGACTAGAGCAGCGTGTTGAGGCTGCAGCATCGCTAGAGTCGGCATGGCCCCACGCTCGTTGCTTTGCATTGCTGCCCCCTTCCGGTGCTCTGAGTCTGTGAGAGAGAAATTGCGCGCAGAGGAGTTAGCGCCAGAAAAACAGTGGAAAGTGGAATGAACTGATTAGCAACTTAGAATGAACAGCAATGGGAGACACCTCCAACTTCTAGCCCCCCCTGCTTTATAGAGCTTGTTACTCTGCTTTGTAGACAATAAGAAAATGACCTATTTTCTGGTTGCCAAGGTTTTCTCAGTGAGCCCTACCAGATGGCCGAGAGCCCAAAACCCGGGCGTCGTCTGTTTTGCCTAAAAGTTGGAACATACCATAACACCGACGTTGTGAACGCATTCGTGTGGTCAGAATCATCTAGAAAAACAACAGAGAGGAGTTATGGCCGCCTAGTCCCAGGCAGGGTCTATACTAGTCCTCGATAAAAACAGTGCAAGATCAACGTGAAACTTGGACCCTAAGCAGAACATAACTCTACAGAGGCAATGGTGAAGTCAGATCCAGCACTGGACGCATGCAGACAGCATCTGCAGTGGCAGTGACCGCCGGCGATACGACTCCATGTAGACTTCGACTTCCGGCTTGCCGGGGTCAAGGCGGAGTCGGAACGTCGGTCCACGTCGACGTCCACGTCGACTCGTCGTGACCGCCTTGCAAAACCAGAAATCCCGGACAGGGCCGGTTCAAGACCGACCGAGAGCACCAGCCTTATTGGCAGGAATGTCGGCGACATTCCAACGATAAACCTGGTCCGCATGCCGCCAAAATGCACGGCTACACAACGTATCCGATGAGAAACAACGTGTTCTACGCATGCTGATTGGTTGCTTTCTTCAAGCACCCAATCGGCATGCAGGACATCGACTCATCGGGCTCCAGCCAGGCATGGAATCCATGCCAGGCTGGGAAGGCAGATGTTCTCTACAGCAACCTGCGCATCGACCCCCCCCCCCCCCCCCCCTGCCTACTCTTTGGTGTAGTCCAAGTGCAGTGTTTTGACTCATTCAGCAAGCACGTCCCCATATGTACAGTCTAGACTCTCATTTTGTTCCACTCTTTCCGCACTGCCTTGGGGCAGTGCCACTGGCTCTGTCGCCAGCACAGCCTTTTCACCATGGCTGGCGGCACCAAGTCTGCAACGTGTGCACAGGCAGCCGCCAGCACCACAAGGCTCCCCGTGCTAACAGGCGAGTTCCTCACCCGCGCTCTGAGCAAGTTCGTCCGTCCCGTACCTACGGCTGGCGGCTATCCTGGTTTCTACTGCGGTGGCTGCGGTGGCACTTTCTCCGGTGGTGCTGACCGTATCCGAGGCCACTTCGGGGCACCGATCCCGAACATCACCAAATCTAAGGTGGTACCTCCTGCTGCCCGTGCCATCCTTGGCCTTCCCCCTCTTCCCCTGCCAAACGAATCATTCACCGGTGCTGATGAGAAGCTGTTTAAAGGTCAGGGAGCTGCATGGGGCACTAATGCCAATCCTGTGAACTGGGTCGAGACGACCGAGCAGAGGAAGCGGGAGGAGATGCGGGCAGCAGCAGGCGTTGCAAAGACAGCAGCAGAAGTGGATGCGGAGCAGAGCCAGGTTGCAAGCTCAGAGGGGACCTCTCGGACCCCGCTTGCTGCTCCAGATTTGCTCACTACCCCCCTGTCTGCTGCAAGTCTCAACTCCACGAAGCAGACACTCATGAGTGACCACCTTGCCAACGCGTACAACAGCCAGTGCCAGAAGACCATCGTCAAAGTCATGGCCAAAGCTGCTCTGCCGATATCCTTCTGCCGGGAGCGGGTCGTGCTCGAGCTCGTGGAGGATGTCAGGCGCACGAACCCGAGCTTCAGGCTACCGAGCAAGGACAGGGTCACCGAGGTCATCTTACCGCAGCTGGACTAGGAGCTAGAGGAGATGGAAGCACCTCTCCGTGATGGCTGGGAGATATTTGGCGTGAGTCTGGGCGTGGATGAATGGTCTGATATTCAGATTCGCCCCATCTATTCCGCCATGGCCACCAACGCTGAAGGGGTAGCCCACCTCTTCTCTCGCGATGCCAGTGGATTGGTGAGAGATGCAAATCACGTGGCCTCAGTCATTGACCAGGCCATAACGCATGTCGGGCCGGAAAAGGTGGTGCTCGTCTTCACCGACAATGCCTCAACAAACAAGAAGGCCTACGAGGCCTTGAGGAACAAGTATCCAAGCATCTTCTTTGCGCACTGTGTTGCTCACAGTCTGGATTTGGTGCTGAAAGATGTGGGAAAGACTGAGTGGGGCCAGTCAGTGATTAGTAAGGCTGAGCGTGTTGTCACATTTTTCAGGAACAAGGATCTTCTGCGCTCCAAGTTGAAGGTTAAGTCAGGAGGGAGGGTTCTGCTACCAGCTGCTGCTACACACTTTGCTTCTGTGCACAGGATGCTTGAGCGCCTGTTCAGCATGCGTGACTGCCTGCAGAAGATGATTTCCAGTGCCAAGTGGAAGGAGATGGGGGCTGGGAAGGATGCAGGTTGGAAGGCAAAAAAGAAAGAGGTCCGTCGGATTGTGAAGATGGGAGTTTTCTGGGTGCATGTCAAGGCCATGGTGAAGCTAATGTCCCCACTTGTCATTGCACTGCGCAAGGCTGACGCCGCAGGTGGCACGGCAGGAATCGTGTACGAGACACTGCTGGACACGACTGACGAGATCAGGAAGCTCGCTGTGGCTCGTGGCCGACGCCGTGCTCCATGCAATCCTGCCTGGGTCAAATTTGCACTGGAGCGGCTCAGCAGCAGATGGACTAACCAGATGTCCTGCCCTGTGTTTGCAGCCGCCCTACGAGTCCACCCACAGCACTTCGGGCATGAATTCGACGGGGACGAGAAAATGGTCGAGGCGTGGAACACAGTGGTGAACGCCCTGGTGCCGGAGAAGGACCAAGAGCAGCTAAGCAGGGAGCTTGAAGGGTTTGAAAACACGCGCGTGACCTGTGACATTGAGCCCAGTCGTGCACGGGACGTGGAGAAAGCCAAAGCAGCAGTGCAGCAGGTCATTGCAGGCAACATGCCTGCATTTAGGTGGCACGCACGGTTCCTCACTAGTCTGCCCGTGCTTCGTGCATTTGCCATGCGCCTCCTTGCTCAGCCTTGTAGCTCCTCTGACAACGAGCGTGTATTCAGCAAGCATCAGCTGGTGCAGATGGCGAGGAGGAACAGGCTGAAGGTGAAGATCCTGGAACTGCAGGTGCGGGTGAACGTCCGCCTGACGCGGTTGTACGGGTGGAAGAAGTCGAAGCAGCTGACGGCTGATCTGCGTAAGCTGGTGGAAGAAGAAGAAGTAGAGAGTGAACGTGAGGACGATGTGGAAGTAGAGGCAGAGGCAGCTGATGATGACTCAGACGTGGTGGAATGGGATCCACTGATATCAGAGGCGGGCATTGATGGTGAAGACGAAGGCGGGGTAGGGGCAAAAGCCAACGCGGGGACGGGGGAAGCAGAGGAAGATGATGAGGAATCCTCTGATGAGGACTTGGAGGATGAGCAGGAGAGTGAGGGGGCGGAAGATGAAGAGGAAGTAGCTGGGGAGGATGAAGACGATGCTCTCAAGACTGTTGACGAGGAAGTGTCCAGGATCCTTCACACGGGAGTGAGGAAGCGGAAAGATTTGGAGGCAGATGTAGTGGAGGTTGCCACCACTGGACCCAGTGCAGGACCCACCACTGGACAGTCAGGGCTGACTGTGCTTTCATCAGCTAGGGCAGGTGGTAGAGCAGCTGATGCTGCTCCACCAAAAGCCAGGGCAGGGCAGTCTTCAGCAGCCAAGGCAGGGAAATCCTCTGGACAGCGTCCAAAGAGGAATTATAGGGGCACTTGATGTCATGTGCAATGCATGTTTCCTTAAAAAAATATATCTCCAATTCATTTGCCTCTTCTGTTGAACTTCCTTGAGATTAATGTGTCACAGGATAGTTTTGAATTAACATGGAAAGCAATGTTAAAACGCTATGTCCACTGCATTCAAGCTTGCAAGGAAAAAAGATGTGAACATGAGAATTAAAAAATGTCACAGGATGGCTATGAACGACCATGGCAAGCAAGAGAAGGTGGCCATACTCGGGAGACAAATGTTGGTTTTTGCATGGAAATCAAGTTTTATCTTCTTCATACGTCGCCATTATGGAAAACTAGTTGAAGTTTTGGTCATGGCACTGTGTTCCACTGTGAAAGGGTGAACCGACTTGGCCGACCCACATCGACGTGGACTGACAAGTGCCGACATCCGACGTACCGACGTCCGACGTGGACGTCGACGTCGACGTCCAGAAGTCATCATGGATACGACTGCAGAAGAGGCTTGCTGATGGAGTTTAGCACGTCGACCGTTGGAGGGAGGAGGCTCTAGCAATTTGCGTGTAGGCCTTAGCGTGCGTCGGCCCCACCGGACGACACTCCAGCAGCGTCGTGTCTCGCTGTCAATCATCTGCACACGCCAATGTGCACAAGCCGGGAGGACACATCAGGGCTCAATGAGAGATGCGCAAGAAGCCAACAGTGCTCTCCAATATTGCTGCTCCATACCACTAGTACAAAGCGTACAGATAGTCACCACGGTGGTCGCCCGTGACGGGTGGAAGTCACACAAACCAGTAACAATGTTACGATCTGAAATGCACTGCAACTAAGCACATGCCATTCTAGCAGTGTTGTGCACTGATGCCTGTTGTGCTTTGTGCCGTTCCTGTACAGTTTACTGTGACCACTCGGCCGTGTCCATACTCGTGCAAATCCCTGAGGCAGGCGGCCCTGGTGACACCGGCGCGACGACAGGCGGCGGACTACCCATATGGAGCTGACCGACCACTGTTCCAGAGCCCCAGATGTCACCGGGACTCCTTGCTGTGCCTTCTACGTCCTGCAGGCGCCTTTCGGCGGACTGGGCATGAGGCCCATTTGCATGTTTTTTCATTTTATACTCGCTGTCAGTCGATGGATGCATGCATGTGACCAGTCGTTGTGTGCGTCTTTTGATTCTGCACGTCTAGGTTCAGACGGCGTAGGATTCTGACATGTGTGCGCAGAGTTACGGCCAAAACAGTGTTTTTGGGCCGGTTTTAGGACAGCTCTTGGACTGCCGCGTGCGACACCCGCTGTGCGCCGCGGCAGGTNGATGTCACCGGGACTCCTTGCTGTGCCTTCTACGTCCTGCAGGCGCCTTTCGGCGGACTGGGCATGAGGCCCATTTGCATGTTTTTTCATTTTATACTCGCTGTCAGTCGATGGATGCATGCATGTGACCAGTCGTTGTGTGCGTCTTTTGATTCTGCACGTCTAGGTTCAGACGGCGTAGGATTCTGACATGTGTGCGCAGAGTTACGGCCAAAACAGTGTTTTTGGGCCGGTTTTAGGACAGCTCTTGGACTGCCGCGTGCGACACCCGCTGTGCGCCGCGGCAGGTATTTATTCCCTGGACCTGTCAGTTGTCATTTCTCTCTGCATATGCTATATTGAAGCATTCAGACACTTTGACTTGTGTCTCCTAGCCAAACCCTTGCCGTTGTGTGTACGACCTGTGACTGTCGTCACCGTCCGACTGGGCACTGACGCCCGGTCAGCGGCCGTGTTGCTAGGAAGCTTCTACGCACTATCTTATGGTATCAGAGCAGTGAGACAGATCTCACTGAGCTGCGCAACAGAGACGCAGCAGAGAAGCAGCAGTGAGAGTCACCGCTGCAGCAGATCTTCTGGGACCTGCAGGAGACGGACGTTCGCCGTCCACGTACTCCACCCACCACGTGAGATCGCAGCTGCTGAGGTTGCAGCAGCAGCGCGTACCCCCACGCAGAGGTGTGTGGCGGCTGCGGTGCGTGCAGCCGCCACTCCCCCCCCACAGCCGCAGCAGCAGAGCTGCAGCAGCAGAGGCGGCGGCGGCAGCCGCGCAACAACAGCGCAGCAGCAGCGGCCGCCACAGCAGCCCCGGCAGCAGCAGCGCAGCAGCGGCAGCAGCACAGCAGCAGCAGCGGCAGTCGCGGCAGCAGCAGCAGCGCAGCAGTGGCAGCAGCAACAACGCGCGGCGGCGGCAGCCAGGAGCAGCGCGCGGCGGCGGCAGCCAGCAGTAGCTGCAGCGCGCAGCAGCAGCGCTGCGCACAGCAGCAGCCGCCGCGCGCAGCAGCAGCAGCAGCAGCGCAGCCGCCGCTGCCACCGCTGCGCACGCAGCTGCGCAGCTGCTGTTGCAGCTGACAGCGCAGCTGCAGCAGCAGCTGGGCGGAAGCTGCTGCGCAGCTTCCGCGGAGCTACCGCGCGCCACCGCGCAGCGGCAGAACCTTGACAAGAAAAAAAAAGGGACGGGACGAGCTGACGTCAGCATTGTTCGTTGCTGACGTCATCAGGTCGTGCTGACGTCAGCAACCATTTGCTGATGTCAGCATTACACTTAGCCAAATTTTCAACCGAAAAGTCAAAAGTTGCAAGCGTTTCAACTCCCTGAGAAACGTAGACGGTTTTGAAATCCGGCAAACTTGACCTGTCGTCCCATAGTGAGCGGCGACATGAGTTCGCCCGACGACAAGGACAAGGGACTAGGTGATCCCTCCTCCTCTTCGTCAGGGGTATTGAGCCGTCGCTCGCAGGCCATTGAGGACCTGCGCAGCCAGCAGGAGGAGATGCGTCGTCTACAGCGAGAGCAGACTGACGCGATCCGCACGCTGACTGAGCTCCTGCGCGCTCAGTCCACGGCTCCTCCGTGGACTTCTGAGGGAGCTGCCGGCATTGCGGCCTCCACCCAACACTCAGCTCAAGTGCCCGTGACAGGTGCCCCGCCTGCTTCACCTCCTGGTGTGGTCTCCCCACCACCTGAGGACCTTCTTGATGACGAGCCACTCATGCCAGGCTTTGAGGATGACTCCCAGGAGCGCGAGATTCGTCTTCTACAGGAGCGCCTCCGTCAGCTGCAGACGGGTATCCGACCTCCACCCGTCTCCCCGATACGACCGTCACCTGACTTCCCCAGTGATCATCCCCTTCCAGGAGTTTTTCCAGTCACTCGCCCTCCTCAGCCTGCGGCTGCTCTCCCCACGGAGTGGCAGCCAAAGGACTTTGAGACACCACCGCCACGGTACATCAGCAAGGATGGATTTGACTGCTGGGAGATCTTATTTCAGGTGTGGGCCACTTTTGAGGGAGTTTGGCCTTGCTACCACAGCCCATACCAGTCTACAGATCGAGCACAGGTGCTGACAGCAGCCCGGGCCATGCGAGGGCTTCTCTACGCCATGCCACGCGAGACTATCGTTGACTTCCGTCCCTTCCTCGGCGAGGCTGGCACAGGCACCGGAGCTGATCCTCGTGGAGGCTGGGATCTGGCGTTGTCCCTACTGGCCGCAGAGACGCACGCCACGCGTGCGTCACACATTCGTGCTTTTCACTCTCTCCGTCAGGGACCAGCGGAGCCTGCAGCGGATTACTGGCGACGTGCCATGCGTATCTACACGCGCCTGGGGACCTCAGGGGGCACACAGCTGTGGGCGCTTCGGACGATCATGCTCGGAGTTCGCCTGGAGTACACCGACATACTCACACGGTACAGCGACGCTGCTCTCGAGCCTTTCTCAGCCACCCTGCAGCTGCTCCCGTGGGCCCATCAGCTTTTCCTCCAGGTGACGTCGGCCCGCGAGGCAGCAGTAGCACATCAAGAGACCTCTCTCGCTGTAGCAGTCCTCGCCTCACCACCATCTTCCCTCCTGCAGTCACCCTCACCTTCCTCCATCACGACCTCATCTTCCTCCTCCTCTTCGACCCCGTCTACACCCATGCAGACGCAGGGCATTGCAGCAGCTGCCCAGGGGAAGAAGAAGAATAGGAAGCGCGGATCGGGTCAGTAGCATGCGTCATCCAGTGGTAGCAGTGGCCGTTCCGTACACTGCTACAACTGTGGAGGTGCCCATCGCTACACCGAGTGCCAGCAGCCACTCGACTAGGAGCGCATTACTCGCGGACTTCAGGCTGCCCATGCCGCTCGTACTGCGTCCAGCACGTCGACCGCACACTCCTCTGGACGCGCGGCGACTACGACTACAGCTGTTCCTGCATCCTCACCGGCGAGCAGCAGTGATCGAGACCCACATGACCGCACCATCGCCGAGCTTCGTCATCTTCTGGCGCTTCGCTTTCAGGGAGGTGCGAGTGTGTTTTCATCGTCGAGTGGGTCACAGACTGCTTGTTCGTCCGTCCTCGTGACTCGTGATGACACGTGTGGGGGAGCACAGTCCGCATGTGATGATGATGGGCCTGACTGCACTGACTGGATTCATGAGTCTCAC
>SZWC01008785.1:3811-24507 GCA_023375785.1 Penium margaritaceum
CCCCCCCCCTCCCCGGCGAGGGCTTCAGCTGGGTGGAGCTTTCTGTTCCATTGCGCACCGCAATGCAGCAAGCAGTCTCCTCGACTGCGAGTCTTACTGCGACAGATGCGGAACCTGAGAACGCGGGGGCATCCCCACAAACACCACAGTGCAAACTCAAAACCATCCGCGAACCAAAGCCCGTTCACACACTGGCTGCGGAGTGGCGCGCGCCCCACCTGAAACAGCAGCGTGTCCAGCTTGGTGAGGTCCACGTCAGGCGGCAGCTGGGCAGTGCCTAGAGACACCGGGCCGTCGTCTGCCTCCTCGCCCTCCCCCTGCGCCGTGCTGCTGCTGGCGGCCTCCAACTTACGGCTCAGGGCATGAGACTCAGATCGGATCGTCGCACCTGTCTGTCGGAAGGGCTGACCCTGCTGCCGCTCTCGACTTCCAATGAGGGAGGAAGGGACGGCACGCGAGACGCCTGCTCCGATCTGTCCGTTAGGCTGCCTGCTGGAGCACACGCCACCTGCCCTCGCACCCGCCCCTCCTGCTGCCACGGCTGCTGCGGCCGCCTGGACGGACGGACACAACGCGAAGCTCCCAGCCATTGTCGTAGAGATGCAGGGAGTTCGGTCTCGTGCCGCCCCGAGGATGACAGGGATCTCGGCTGGTCGTCAAGGACACGCCGCCTCAGCGCTCTGGTCAGTCCGTGTCAGCCGTCACTCACTCAGTGGGCTAGTGTACATTTCTCAGTAAGGCCGGGGTCACAGGCCATCACTGATGGGCTTGAAAATTCGACGACGAAAACCGGCTGATGGCCGGCTGATGGCGTCTGTTCCAGCGCGAAGTTTCCTATCGCTCACCGCACTCGTAGTTGGCTCTAAAAATTTGACATCTTCGCGCCAGCTTCGTCACCGCCACAACTGGTCGTGAAACCGTATTCGACTGATGGCGTATGACCGTGATGGTGATGGACCTAGCGTGACCGACAGCTCCACCTGGCTGTCAGCGCACGTTACTGCCCATCAACGCCCATCAACCCTTTCGGTTGATGGGCGCTGATGGGCCGACCTCGTCATCGCGCGAAACTGGCAAATTTTAATTAAAAAGACCCGCCTTCGGATCAGATAACACCTGCNTATCGCTCACCGCCCTCGTAGTTGGCTCTAAAAATTTGACATCTTCGCGCCAGCTTCGTCACCGCCACAACTGGTCGTGAAACCGTATTCGACTGATGGCGTATGACCGTGATGGTGATGGACCTAGCGTGACCGACAGCTCCACCTGGCTGTCAGCGCACGTTACTGCCCATCAACGCCCATCAACCCTTTCGGTTGATGGGCGCTGATGGGCCGACCTCGTCATCGCGCCAAACTGGCAAATTTTAATTAAAAAGACCCGCCTTCGGATCAGATAACACCTGCCTGCTTCGCACGACGGCGAAAGTCGCGTTACCCATTGACCCATTTTAAAATAAAAACTTGAACTAGTGGCGGGAAAGACCTGATTTTTTACCCATCAGCATGGCTGATGGCCTGTGACTGTGATGGCCAGTGAATCGTTCCAGATAATCCGTCCGATTTAATTTTGTCGTTCCCGCGCTTTTTTTTAAAGCCCATCTGATGGCCTGTGACCCCGGCCTAAGAGCCGCTCCCTGCTCCACTTTTGTCAGAGTTGGCGTCGAAAAACGCGCTTCGACTGACCTTGCGAACCTCCCCACCCCGGCCCCCCAAGCCGGACCGGGGGACCTCGGAAACCGACCTAGATCTTTTCCTGTTTCCCCCCCGGCCCTGGGTGTATAGGTGCCGACGTGGATGAGCTCCCTGGCCTGTTCCCCGGTGATGTCAAGCGGCAATGTCCAGCTGTGCCCATCCTGTGTGCTCAGGATGGTGGTACAAAGGAGAAAGTGCAATGTTAGCATGGAACTGGAAGTAGCAAACAAATGTGTTTGGTCCCGGCGTTATCCTTTTGAAATGTCCACCACGCAAAGTCACATACAACCGTATCCAGTCGCTACACGAGCACACAAAAACTGCACGCAAAAAATCTCAACGAAGATGCTCCCCAAATCTTCGTGGCCCATCTACTTCACAATGGAGGTTCTCTGTCGTCGAGAAGAACGTAGGTGGTTCATACGGACGGGGTGAGAAGTAAAACACCATTCAAGGAATTGAGATGAATGGATACTGTAACAAACTTTGTTTGCTAGTGGGTAGAGGATTAGATTGAAGCCCTCGGAACGGAATGGTTGGCCTTAGCGGCTCAACCAGCGGGTAAAATCCCACGGGGTGGGCGCCGGAGCGCGACCCACCGACCAACGTATCGTCATACGGCAGGATTCTGCAGGATATTTCCTGCTCTGCTGATGTCATCGGATGGACCTGGACGGTCCATCCTCTTCCACTATAGCTAACTACTAACCAATCAGCGAAAGGGGAAATCCTGACATGGCAGATATTCATATTTGGGATAATACCCAAGTTACCTGTTTGGGTGTGTAAAATACCCGGTTGGCATTTTTCCTGGCTGGTTCTACCAAAGGGGTAGAGACCTATTTTGTACCACGACTAGGTCGCCGTGTTATATTCCTCCCCCTTTAGCTACAAACCGTCCTCGGTTTGCACAGGAAAAGAGGTTCTCTCGTCGAACTAACCACGTGGGGAAAGTATAAAGAGCGAGTGAAACTTCAAGGTGATGCTTGTGTCCACAGGAAGCCGTGTGCGACCTACTATGCGAACACATGATTAGCTTCATGCCGAAGCAAGATTTTTCATCACAAGGAACCAAAAGAGGATCCTTATATATGTGGCTTTGGTGCTTGAAGGTTCGGTGAAGTTTCATGTACCGACTTTGATACGCCATTGCTCATCTTATGTTGACACGGCAACATCTTCCATGCTTGAGCATGGGGTTTTCCATGCTGGATATCGAAGAGAAAGCTGTGAGATGGAAAATGAATTTCGTGGTGGGCTTTGCAGGTGTTCAGCCTTGGAATTGCAGCGACGCGTCCTCCCCCTTTTGCTGAGGAGCGTCCTCGCGACAAGTGCCCCGGAAAATGCTTGTCGTGCCGCAACAATGTGCCACCGTTCCAGAGGGAAAATTCTCTTCGTGGGGCATACGCCAGGGTGGTACCTCCGGGGGCGTGGTCAGTCAAACTCAATCTCATCCTCCACTAGGCTTTCAACTAAGGAAACCCCAAGGAAGTTTTGCATGTGGTCAAGTCCACACGTGGCTACCATAGCCGGTTGAGTTGGGTAGGCTGAACAACCATTCCCGATTGAGCCCTTGGCTCAAAAACTGTCATGGTGGCCAGTATCGGCGCCATGTAACAAGTGTAAACATGCCATGTGACAATGCTTACGGACCAATTGAACATTGCAGACCACCTCGTCTTGCATTGTATGGGACATTGCCAAGCGTTTCCGATACATGCCTTTGTCACAGCATAGGTCTCCCAGCACACGTGTCTAGCATAGTGTGATGACGGATGAGACTGTCATTTGGTAGCACAGAGACCTAGACGGAAGGCACCTGAAGCCGGCCGTCCCTGCACTCGAAAGACGAGTGGGTACCATCGGATGCCGTGTGGTCTAAAACTTTCTACCGTGTCGAGATAATCCCGGGTAGTGTGATGTGCTTGGACACATAACCCGTCTTCTTAGACCAGAAGAGTGTTCATTGCACAATGCAATGGTGTCAAGTGCACAGTCTTGAGGAACGCGGTGGGTGAGACTAAAAAATGCGACGTTATGACTGTTGAAAGAGATGGATAACAAAATACCACATGAATTTGTGTAATTGTGCTTTGCACAAGTATTTTTGAATTACCCGAACACATCAGTAGCATAACTGAAGGTGTGAAATGGGTCATTCCCATGGAAGTTGTGAGCTTCGAGTGTGATCTCTCAAAGAAGGCGATCAAACTCGGATTACTCGAGCAATGTCATCCAACTTTAAGTTGTCTTGCATCCCATACTTGCTAGGGTAAAAATATGTTGGAATGTTGTGTTCCTTAGTATGGTTTGTGCCTTGCGTGCATAATACTAAGGCATGTCCACAGTACGTGTCGATCCTTGAAGGAGCACGTAAACATCGAAGGATGCCCTGTGCTTCTCGAAACATCTGGGGGATGTCCAAAGGGCAGCATTGGAAAGCCTTGGTACAAAAGTACACTGCCCCGGTGTGTGGACTATTGATCATTGCTCATTGCCTTAGAAGGGTACATCTGGTGCTTTTAGTCACTCTAGGGATCTGCAACCAATCGGTGAACACCAGAGTGTCTTATGGATAGACCATGTCACAATGAGTTTGACGAAATTTCGTCATCCAATGGGAATCTCATTGGGTTGTATAGCATGATGTTGTTATGTGACCACATAACCATGCTTACGTTATCACATTACGACCTGGATCTAGCACGTAAAGCAGGCATTGTGCCAATTGCTGATGAGTGAACAAGGGCGTCATGTATATCCCAATGGAATTCAAACAGTGCTCTATATATGAGCAACTGCCGGACTGGATCGGCATGGAATCCAGTGATACACATTCGGGTAAAGTAGATGTCATCAGGATAACTCAAGTACATGTACTTTGCATGACAGAATGAGGGGCTATGAGTGGTTTCCAATCTACAGCTTTCCTAGCTCAAAAGCCAGCTGTTATGGTTTAGATGCTGGGTAGATGGCACCGTCGGTAGAGGTGTCATCTAGAATATTGTGCAGTTGGTTGGGTCATGCTAGGTTTGACCTTGCCATGTTTATGGCGGGCATGAACATCCTTGGTGCACTTCGAGTACTGACACGCAGCCAGGATGGTGAATGTCTTTGATAGTAGCACACTTGCACATTGTCTTCCCGAGTCCTAGCTATAGCATAGGAGATTGAGGATCATGAAGCACATAACACGCGGAGTATTGCTCTTCACAATTCATCCAACATCAATTTTTATGGCAGGGTGGCATGTGTCATAGTGTGAGTACAGACCCCTTTTGCCGCTTCTCAACCATGATGTCTCCATGCTTGCAAGCATGGTTGAGATTTGACCATGCTGGCCATCATAGTCCATTGTGGACTACATCATGGTAGGAAAATCCCTCATAATGAAGGCAAGGTGGAAGCTCTCCTCCCTGTATCGTAAGTCATTGTGTATATGGCCATGTAGAAATTCAATGACACATTCAACAATGTCCCTCATCCATGTGTTGTGACATGGGTCAATCGGAGAGAACATGGAGGTGCAACCATGTTTCCTTGTGCTATATAGCACCTTGCTCAAACTGAGCATGTTAAGGTGTTGTAACTGGGAAAGAGCATGCCCGTAATTAAACACCTTAGTATGAGCTTAATTGACCCCCCGTTTGGCCTTGTCACAAATTGATATTAGAGGATGATGCCTTCTTGAATAGAAGTGTGCATCTACCGTAAACACATGAATGACGAGTAGCCAAGGCACATGCTGGAAATTTGGTGCCACAGACAAGTGAGTCGACGTATCGTCAAGTAAGTCACATGTCCAGATGAACTGGCATTGGTATGACTGTCCCGTAACATGTCTCGGGTACATAATGTACACTGTACATGTAGTCCAATAGACAGAGAGATAGACAATGTTCATGACCTGAACAGTGTCAATTCATGGTATTCCTTCAAGCATGAAGGCTACCAATTGCATGTGTCACGTATCACGAGCTTAGAGCCTCATGGCCTTTGTCGTGTACGACCGAATCTGTTGTCATGGATGACATGCATTCTGACCCGTTGTCTTGCCAAAATTGACATGCGTTTGAGCATTGTCGTTCATCATGTAGCAGCACATGTTCTGACACCAGTAGCTCTGTCTATGATGCGACTCAGACACGCTTGTTGAGGTTGCTTTGATGTTGTACCACATGCATTGTGAGCCTGTGTCTCAGCACATGTGCTTCACATAACCGAAGCATGCACTTTGACGTACGTGAAGGATGCTTGGTGCATGAGTCAACGTGTAGGATGTATCCACAAGGCACCACGGGTGGGTGGATGGGATTGCTGAGAATCACCACCTTAATGAGTACAACTCGAGTATTTCCAATGTGAGGAATGCGTCTAGGGTGCAAGCTTTGCCCCTGACATTGTACCCAATGATGTCGACCCCCAGTTTCCAACGGAGTAACCGACTAGAAATGTTGTGGTGTGCCTTCTTGTGTACAAGGCATGCTACGCTAGACGTACGACCCCGATTGATCGTAGTCCGTTGGTCATGACCTGTTGTGAGACAGGATGATTGGCCAGTGGACCTTCTGGCTGACTCAGCTGGCAGTGCCACTATGTGTGGCTTTGGGACAGCTAGAGCTTTCAGCAATTCCATTATTCTCACTGGTTCTTTTACTCGTGCCGTTCATGGCTTTGAGCAATTTAGATCAGCGTTGAGGTACCATAGGGTCCTCTCGCAACTGCTGATCCAGTCCCCATGCACAACCTTTGGTCATTGTGAGGAGGAGGGGGGTGGGAATAGAGGTGCTCACTGGCATTTGCTTTTGAAAGCAATCCCATCGTGCATAGTCCTTGGAGCCAGTCGATTGTGATCGACATGTTTTCAAGTAGCACAGTGGCATCATCTATTGAGAAGAATCAACAGGTTAAACGTAAGATTTTACAGATTTTGGTACTAGCATCGCTGCTGGCGCTGTTGGCAAGGCCAACAGGACGTAGGCTAATGCAGTTGGTAACAACATAGCCTTTACCGCTGCCGGCAATTCCAGCAGGGCATCTGCTGCTACTAGCGGTGCTAGCGCACCCCTGGCCGCTACTGGTAATGCAAATTCCAGCTCATTCCTCGTTGCTGCTAACAACGCTAACAGGGCGACTGCTGCTGCTGGGGATGCCAGTGCCTCTCGTGCGGCTGTAGGCAGCGCTAGTGGGATACCTGGCGTTGCTGGTAGTACCAGTGCCAGTGCCGCTACCACTGCTCCAGCGGTACCAACACAACTCTTGCTGTTGCGTGTAATGCCAGCAAGATAGTTGTTACAACTACGGTGCGATTGCAGCAACCCTCGACATTACTGGCAACAACAACATGGCGGTCGTTGCCGTTAGTGATGCCAATGCAACCCTTGCCATTTGTTGGCAACGGCAACAGGGTGTGTGCCACTGTAACCGTGCCGACAGGACATGTGGCGTTGCATCAGCAATGCATAGGCCACTGTTGGTCGTATTAGCACGGGCCGCCACTACTCATTATGTTAGCACGACCCAGCCACTACTGGCAGCGCCAGAAGGGCGTATGCGGCTGCTGTTCGCGCCAACAGGACGTGTGCCAATGTTGGCCGCGCCGGCAGGGCCCTAAGCCGCACCTGGTAGCACAAGTAGGGCGTGTGCCACTGGTGACTGCGCCAGCAGGCCCTTAGCACTCTTGGCCATGCCTGCAGGGCGTTGCCGCTACTGGTGGTGTCAGCGCAGCCTTCGTCGTTGCTGGCAACGCCAGTTGGGTGTTCCCTTTTACTGGCGATTCCAGCGACATCTCTGCCGCTACTGGCAACACCAGCAGGACGTTCGTTTCTACTGGCGATGTGAGTGCAGCCACTGCCCCTGCTGGAAACGCCAGGAGGATGTTCACTGCTGCTGGCAATGCCAGCAGTGCGTCGTTTAGTCTCTGGTGGCCCGTAACCACCAGAGTTCCACTGTTATCTGTTGGCACGTCCAGTAGGCATATGGCCAGTCAGGCCTGCAAACGTGGTCAGGAGGACCTGCTTCCTCGCTAAGGCTGCACACCGAATCCGATTCGCGAATCGTGACTTGGTTTCAGATTCGTGAGTTCGAATCCAAGGGTGGATTCGGATTCACGAATCCGAGACCCGGATTCGCGAATCCGTGTGGATTCACGAATCCATCGAATCCTTCTAGTTTTTAAAGCAATACAATTCCATGTGATATGTGGAGAATCTAAATTCACACACTCAATTCAATTCCATGTGACATGAGGAGAATTACACTTTACACACTCAATTCAATTCCATTTGACATGATGAGAATTGCACTTCATGGAAAAGTCTGTTGTACAGGTGTACTTCAAAGTGCAAGGAAACCTTGTGGCTAATGACAATCTCAAATGTGACATGTAAGAAGAACTCCACTTTCACTTGCATGACGGCATGCCTACCCTGCCTAATGGACCGCATGACGGCATGCCTGCCCCCCTAATGAACCGCATGACGGCATGCCTGCCCCCCTAATGGACTGCATGACGGCATGCCTGCTCTTCCTCAATGAACATTTATCATGCTTCTGCCTCAACACCACAGGCACTGCCAGGAGCTCCGTTGTCCTCTCCCACATCAGCAACGTCGTCGTCGTCAACCTCATCCCCGTCTGCGTCATCACCATCCTCCTGCAGAGCCACATGTGCTGCATGGCGGACAAGGTTGACACGTTTCTCTTCAGCTTCCAATTCTGGTGCCACTTCTCCGTTTGGAGCCACTGGAAAGTCTACAAGTGCCGGGTCGTTCACCCACGACTTCAGCAACACAAGGTTCTCAATTGTCAGGTCAATCAGGCTCTGTCTGAAGTCTGTAATGACGTGGCGGCCTAGTGAGAACAGCCTCTCGGAAGGTGTACTTGTTGCCGGGACTGCAAAGAGGTCCAGGGCAGCAAGATGGAACGTGGGAAATTGAGTTTTGTTCTTCCTCAAGTACTTCAGAATGTTGCACCCGTGGCCCTTCTTCTCCTCCTTGGCCCACGCTTCTACCTCCAGCTCCAGTGAGCTTGGCTGGGCCTGCTCTTGGTTCTGGTCGTCCTCAGCAAACATGTCGGCGGCTGCATCCTCGAGTGCAGCCTCCAGCAGATTCTGGTTGGTGCTGATGTGCTGGCTTCGACGTGGGCCTGAAGTGGCACCATCTCGGTTTTGTTGTTGAGTCTCTGCATACATGTAGAAAGACATTGTTCCATTTGTTAGTAAGGGTATGGTATGAATTTTGTGCATTGCAACCACATTGCACATGCTTCTACATGGACCGCCAAATCTGAAACATGTCACCAAGTCTAACCTGCAGTTGCAGGTGTCGCCGCAGATGATGATGTAGCTGCAGCGACCTCGCCCTGGCTTGCTGTGCCGGATGCTGCCTGCACTGCCATGTCTGCGGCTGCCGATTCAAGGGCTGCTGCTGCAGCCTCCTCCGCCTCACGTTGTTGCAGAACTCTCTCGTTGTAGGGGTGCAACATGTCCACCACCTTCAGCTGCAGTTCTGCGGCTGTGTTGATGCCGACCTTAGGGTGGACGCGCTCGTAAAAGCGCAACCTGAAGCGCGGATCGCATGCAATTGCCAGCACATGCCGTTCTGTCAGCAGCTTGACATACTTGTCCAGTTTGGCAATGCACGCGACAATGCCATCCTTCAGCTCCAGGAGGAGCTGCTCCTTACAGTCCAGGCGGCCAGCATTTCCCCTGCGCTTGCTCTTCTTCTCGGCTGCCAGCGCCTTCACCAACCAGGCTTGCATCTTCTCCAGCAGCGAAGCGTTGAAGGGGATGACGAGTGAAAGGGTCGGGTACGTGGAACCTGAAATATCATCCGTGAAGCTTTTGAATGGCTTCAGGATGATGGTCACCTGGGAAATGAGATCCCAGTCGTCAAATGTCGGCTTCAGTGCAGCACCATCTCGGCCGAAGTCCGTCAGCCATCCCTCCAGCATGTCCTTGAGGCCGATGACGCGCTCGCACATGTCGAGCGCGCTGTTCCACCTCATTTCAGTGTCGAGGTGGAAGGAAAGGTACTTGACGCCCGCCTCCTTCGCTGCCTCCATCAAGGACTCCTCTCGGGTCGGGGTCCTTGTCACAAAGACGGCGATCGCCCGAACTTGCCCGAGGATTACAGCGACCCGCGGCTGCTTCAGAAGGTCTCCGACGGCCAGGTTGATGACATGGCCGAGACACCGTATGTGGCCAGCCTTTTCAAACGAGTCGTTGTGCGGGATGAGGTGCTGGTCGATCATGGCGTCGTTGGTTGATTCGTTGTCCACTGTGAGACAGAAAAGTCTGTCCCACAGACCCCACTGCTGCAGTGCGTTCTTAAGGAGGAGGTACAGGTTCTCGGCAGTAGCACCACGCGCGATGGCGGGGAATGCTAGCGCAATGGCACGGATCTTATAGTTGTGGTCGATCCAGTGGGCGGTGACGCCCAAGTACTTCGTGTTGTTGATGGCTTTCCAGCCATCCGTGGTGAAGCTGATGGCGCTCGTCACAGCCCCAAAGAGGACTTTGATGCGCGCACGGTATGCCGGAGCAGCTAACCGGATGAGGCGGGCGAACATCATGCGCCCGGGGAGACCCGCAGCAGGATTTGCATGCGCAAACGCTTTGGCGAGCCAAAACGAGTCCATGGAGCTGAAAGACAGGTTCTTGTCGACGAGATGTTTCCATAGGAGGCTAAGGAAATACTTCTTCTTGAAAACGAGTCCCACACCAACAGCACCACGAGACACAAGAGCATTTTCAGGATTCTTTGCTGCGACCTCCGCGTCTGCTTCTGCTGCGGCCGTCCGTGCGTCACACAACTTGCTTGCGGCCACCATCGCCTTAAGCTGGACATGCCTCTCCTTGTGCACCTTGCGTAGGTGCTTCCACATGGCTGAGGTAGTCCCATCTTTGCAGCTGATCGTCACAGGGTTGTTGNATCATGCGCCCGGGGAGACCCGCAGCAGGATTTGCATGCGCAAACGCTTTGGCGAGCCAAAACGAGTCCATGGAGCTGAAAGACAGGTTCTTGTCGACGAGATGTTTCCATAGGAGGCTAAGGAAATACTTCTTCTTGAAGACGAGTCCCACACCAGCAGCACCACGAGACACAGGAGCGTTTTCAGGATTCGTTGCTGCGACCTCCGCGTCTGCTTCTGCCGCGGCCATCCGTGTGTCACACAACTTGCTTGCGGCCACCATCGCCTTAAGCTGGACATGCCTTTCCTTGTGCACCTTGCGTAGGTGCTTCCACATGGCTGAGGTAGCCCCATCTTTGCAGCTGATCGTCACAGGGTTGTTGGGATGCCTGGTGCAGAGGAGGCAAATAGCGCGCTGGGAGTTGTTGCAGACCTTCACGATAACACGACGGAGTCTCGACGCTTACGCTTGTCCTCGACCTGTTCCTCCTCTGCATCGTCCTCGGAGTCGGACGCCGGGTCGTCCTGGACAGCCGGCACGTGAGCGGGGGCCTCATCGTCCGCCATGGTGCTCTCGGTGCTGGCCGACGATTGTCGGAAACGAGTGCGGCTTACCACTCTGTTTGGGCAGTTTTGAGTGTTGCTGCCCGTTTTACGGCGTGCCCGATCTTAGTCAGCATTCAGATCACCTAGACGGAGTACGTGATGGCGCTGACCAAGACTGCCTGCCCAACGGTTGAGGAGCGGAATCCTCGAATCTGCAAAGCCGAAACGCTCTACCTTAGCTTTTGCCACGTGGTGATGCACGTATGACGGGTGAGGTGCGCTGGATTGATCGTTTTGCTTAGGTGTGGTCCACGTTTCGGTTCTAGCTACGTAGGAGGGGATTTCGACCAATGGACTGCATGTATATGATGGCGGCCACATGCATGCCTACGGCCAATAGGGGTGGAAGTGTGATTACGCGGCATTGTAGGAGGACCGAATCTGTGGTTCGGAGTTCGAAATCCGCCGCTTCGCGAGCGCCACGATCGGAAGTGTCGGATTGCCGGATGTGAACCGAATCTGGTCTCGGTTTCCAGGCTCCCTGGGAACACGTCTCGGATTCGAACCAAGGATTCGTGAATCCCAGACAAGACCCGACCCTGGATCCGGATTTGTGAATCTGGATCCGGATTCGGGATTCGTGAACCGGATTCACGAATCCTTGGATTAGTGTGCAGGCTTATTCCTCACGGTGGGGGTCCCACAGCGAGTGGCGCGGTAGACGCACTCAAAGTGCACGGACAAACGCCATGGCACGGCCCGGGAATGAACAAAAACATAAAACTTCGTTTCGCATTCCCCCGAGGCCGCGTCTAGCCGTGCGTACAGGCGTGTCCCGCGGTCCCGCCACTGCTGGGCACGCCAGCAGGGCGTATGCCGCTGCTGGCGGTGCTAGCAGGGCTCTCGCCACTGCTGGGCACCCCAGCAGGGCGTATGCCGCTGCTGGCGGTGCCAGCAGGGCCCCTGCCAATACTGGGCACCCCAGCAGGGCGTATGCCGCTACTGCCGGTGCCAGCAGGGCCCCTGCCACTGATGGGCACGCCAGCAGGGCGTATGCCGCTACTGGCGGTGCTAGCAGGGCTCTTGCCACTGTTGGGCACACCAGCAGGGCTCTCGCCACTGCTAGGCACCCCAGTAGGGTGTATGCCGTTGCTGGCGGTGCTATCAAGGTTTCCGCCACTGCTCGGCACGTCAGCAGGGCGTATGCCACTGCTGGCGGTGCCAGCAGGGCTTCCGCTGCTGCTGGGCACGCCAGCAGGGCCTCAGCTGATGCTGGCGGTGCCAGCAGGCCTCCTGCCGCTGCTGGGCACGCCAGCAGGGCGTATGCCGCTGCTAGCGGTGCCAGCAGGGCTCCCGCCACTGCTAGGCACGCCAGCAGGGCGTATGCCGCTGCTGGCGGTGCCAGCAGGGCTGCGGCCGCTGCTGGCAGCACCAGGCGGGCGTTAGCCGCTGCTGGCGGTGCCAGCAGAGCTCCCGCCACTGCTGGCAGCGCCAGCAGGCCGTCAGCTGCTACTGGCGGTGCCAGCAGAGCTCCCGCCGCTGCTGGGCACGCAAGGAAGACGTATGCCGCTGCTTGCGGCGCCAGCAAGGCTCTCGCCACTGCTAGGCACGCCAGCAGGGCGTATGCCGCTGCTGGCGGTGCCAGCAGGGCTCCGGCCGCTGCTGGCAGTACCAGCAGGGCGTCAGCGGCTGCTGGCGGTGCCAGCAGGGCTCCCGCCGGTGCTGGCAGCGCCAGCAGGGCGTCAGCTACTGCTGGCGGTGCCAGCAGAGCTCCCGCCGCTGCTGGGCACGCCAGCAGGGCGTATGCCGCTGCTGGCGGTGCAAGCAGGGCCCCCGCCACTGCTGGGCATGCCAGCAGGGCGTATGCCGCTGCTGGCAGCACCAGCAGAGCGTCAGCCGTTGCTGGCGGTGCCAGCAGGGCTCCCCCCGCTCCTGGCAGCGCCAGCAGGGCGTTTGCCGCTGCTGGCGGTGCCGGCAGGGCTTCGGGCGCTGCTGGCAGCACTAGCAGGGCGTTTGCTGCTGCTGGCGGTGCAAGCAGAGCTTCGACTGCTGCTGGCGGTGCTAGCAGGGCTTTCCTGCTAGGAAGTCCAAAGGCAGGGGGCGGCAGACCCTGTCATGCCGCCCTTTCGCGCGTCGGGGTGGTTGGAAATGAATTCTTTCGTTTCAGCCCCTCAGGACAGCGCGAAAGTGCCTTTGAACAGGTAATCGGTTGCGCAAACCACCTGTTTAGTTCTTGCGTCGCGAAATGGTGGCGCCGCTTATCGCGCTCGAAGCGCGTGGGGAGATGCCATGGCGCGGACTGGGAGTAGATAGAAACAAAATATTTGTTCTGTAGCCCATAGCCGTCGCGTTTGGAAGCAAGAGGAGAGTGGGCGCAGGGCAACCGTTCAGAGCTGCTGATTTGTGCAGCCGTTGTGCTGCCTTAGATCGCCGTCGAAGCGCGCAATGGCGGGTTAGTGCCATGGCTGATCGCGCATATGGCGTTTGGCGTTCATTTGGCTCGCCTCGCCTCGGTCGACTTCGCCTCGCCTTGCCTCGGTCGTCTTCGCACGGCAATCCCGACTGCTTGCTCGAAGTTGTCCGGTGTGACTCCCTCCATGTAACCGATACATATAGACACAAACACCCACGATCCCGCGAATTCACTTACCACTCAAAAGCCCACAATACATACTCCCGACTGGATAGAATCTACAATACACCAACAATTAGCACACTTATCGAACAAGTCAAACACATCCAATTACCATCTCACCTCACCGATCACTACGCCGGAAACTTTCTTCGCCTACGACTGCCCACATCACAACCTACAAAAGGCAAGGGATACTGGCGCTTGAACTCATCCCTCCTCCACCGACCATGGGCTCAACATCTACTCCCCCACCTCGTCACCACAAACTGGCTCACCACAAAGCCAAACCTCATTCATCAACTAAAACGCTTCAGCCAAGAGGAGTCCAGACGCGTCCAAAAAACAATCGCACACATGCAACAACAATTAGCCAGCGTAGCGAGACTACATGCCAACTCCCCAACCCCGATAAACCTCAACCTCATCACACAACTCGACAACAAACTCCAGCGATACCTGAACGCAAGGATTCAATTCCTACACCGCATCGCTGATGTACGCTGGCACTCCCATGCGAGCATCCCATCACAAGCACTAACGACACGAATCACTACTCGTAAGAAGCAGACAATCATCACGGAATTAACAACTCCACTAGGCACCAAGGTGACAACCCAAAAAGAAATCGAAATCGTGGCAAGAACGTTATTTCAAAACATCTACAAGCCCCCTCGCCATGTCGACACATACCTTAAACTCCTGCCACCAGACCGCCGTAAACGCCTACCAACTCACATCGCTAATTTCCTTGCAGCGCCCTTTATAGAACTTGAAATATCAGACAGTATACTCAGTCAAGCAAGCCACAAAGCTCCAGGTCCAGATGGCCTCCCTGGGGAACTGTACAAAACCCTTTGCGGTGGAAACATGAACTTCTCAACGACTCTACTCCACTTCTACAACAACATCCTTGAAAACCCCTCCTCCCACCCCTCCTTTACTGAATCAATCACGACCCTAGTACATAAAAAAGGCGAGCTAGATAATATCGCCCATTATAGGCCCATTTCCTTGCTAAATGTTGAGAATAAGATTCTCGCCAAACTCCTTGCAATGCGACTTAACAAAGCACTACCCTATATCATTCACCAAGATCAAACTGGCTTCGTCCGAGGCCGTTGCATATAGCATACACTCTCACAGTTACACGACCTCCAACACTGGGCTATTCAAAATAAAGAGCAACTATACTTTCTAGCAGCAGACTTCGAAAAAGCATACGACACCCTCAGCCGCCCCTACCTCATGCATGCCTTACTTCACCTGGGAATGCCCCTCAACTTCATGAAATGGGTCCAACTTCTTCACAAAAACACAACTACCCGGCTACTGATCAATGGGCATCTTTCCGAACCCATCACCCTTCACTCAGGTGTCCGCCAAGGTTGTCCCCTCGCCCCCCTCCTCTTCGTGTGTGCGATGGAGCCCATCACTGCGTACCTGAAATATCACCTACATGGGGTTCCCTCAAGATCATTTGATTATCCCCGATTCGTCGGATATGCAGACGACGTGACCTTATTCCCCAGATCAATCCACAAAATCAACAAGACACGCCACCTCTTTAGAGTCATCGCTAACCATACAGGCCTCCGCGTCAGCCCGACGAAAACTGTCATCCTCCCTATTGGCACTCAAACAAAAATCCCCACCCGGCCGCCATACCCAATAAGCCATGGCCCTGTCCGAATCCTAGGCATACAATTTCACTCTCAACACAATCCTGACGCCACCTGGCAACCCATCATCGACAAAATCATTGCAGCAATACCACTTTGGAATAACCTCAGAAGCCCTCTTAAGACAAAAATCGTTGCTATCAACTCATACCTCAATCCTAAGTTCCTTTACCACTCTTCGACGCTCCCACCATCGTCGAAACACCTTTCTACACTCAGCTCACTATTAACCCGCTTCCTATGCACACACCAAGCTCCCCCCGAACCGACGAAGTTCATCCACCTATACACACACGACACCATCACCAGCCCCACTGACAATCACGGACTCCATGTCAAATGGCGAACTCACCTCATCCAGGCTCAGGGCGCAAAATGGGTATACGACTTCCTTCAACCCTCACAGCACAAATGGAAACAAATTGTCCTAGACACCCAAAAACTCCCCAAAAGCGGGCACTTCTTCTTATCACACCCAGCACTGGCTAGAATTTGCACAACATCCCACAGTCGCCGATGGGCAGACTACTTTCGTCACTTTCTCATGTGAGACCCCCAAATCCTTCCCCCGAATCTCACCCGATATGACATTGAACTAGAATATATAGCCTACAATCGCCATCTCCTTAAACCAGATGACACACCTTTCGGCATCCCCCAACGAGAACGATTCCTCCTCACATTCGAGCTCCAGGTCCGACACATATTTCAACCCGAGACACTCACCCATGCCCTAGGAAAACCACCAACTCGCAGCCAACAAGAGGTCCTCCGTGAAGTACGAGAGAATCTCCCACTCACATGGATAGCGCTCATGACTAACCCTCCCTCCCTCGGAGATGTCGCCAACTTCACACAATATGTCATCCTCATCTCACTAACTGGACTACCTCTTACAATCATATACAAACTAAGAAGACACAACAATACAATATAGGGCGACCCCCTTCACGTCTGCCCCCTCACAAGGAAACTCTCCAAGCACCCGTGGGCCCAACCCAGACCACTCTCCGGATACTCGAGCACACCAGTCTACGTCCACAAGAATAGATACTTAGGTACCCCACATCGTCCCGACCTTCCTAGCTATAGGATTCGCCCAACATTCAAATCCTTTGGCCAGATCTACAATCATCTTGCCAACCTACACCAAAGACACCCCACTCACAAACCAAAATGGACCGCACATTTCCCCTCCCTCACCTTCCATTGGAAACACATTCACGGAAGCATAACCAAAACACCTCTTAAAATCCGGCCCCAGGANGTCTGCCCCCTCACAGGGAAACTCTCCAAGCACCCGTGGGCCCCATCCAGACCACTCTCCGGATACTCGAGCACACCAGTCTACGTCCACAAGAATAGATACTTAGGTACCCCACATCGCCCCGACCTTCCTAGCTATAGGATTCGCCCAACATTCAAATCCTTTGGCCAGATCTACAATCATCTTGCCAACCTACACCAAAGACACCCCACTCACAAACCAAAATGGACCGCACATTTCCCCTCCCTCACCTTCCATTCACGGAAGCATAACCAAAACACCTTTTAAAATCCGGCCCCAGGATGTGATGCTACGCATCCTATACCGCTCCATACAAGTCAATCACCGATATCGGTTCCTTCGTCCTCCATCCTCGCCATTATGCCCAAGATGTGGATTATCTGAAACGATTGAACACTGCTTCCTCTCATGCAAACATTTAGCACCAATCACTATGCGCCTGAAAAAACTATTCCTAGCTTTCTTTCCAAACAAACACCCAACCACACCAGACCTCCTTTTTGGTCCAACAACCACCACTCCTAATCGCATTCTCTGGGATATTCTCCGCGCTAGCATCTTCCATAGAATTTGGCAAGAACATTGGGCTGACCCAAGATCAGACCCAACCTCAGTCATATTTTCAGTGACCCCAGTGATTCTCCAAGAAAACCTCACTCATGCCATCTTACGCTTCCAAGCTCGCACCGAGGGGAGATCAAAGAAAAAGACCATTGCTTTACTCCAATCATCGATTCTCCACGCCCCCTTCCTTTGCACGGCAAAGGAAAGAAGGACCACCACAGACATCCTCCTCACTTACAACTTCCACCAATGGTGGAAACACCCTCAAGTCTACGCCTTGTAAACGTATGGGGGGCCGGGTTCAATCCCCGGGCTTGTTTTGGTGTCTAGGTGACCCCCCCGCTCCCATCGGTTACGACCAAGGGACAAAAAAAAAAAAAGAAGTTGTCCGGTGTGAGCCAGACCGGAATTCACGTGAGAGATGCAAACAAAGTTTGCCCGTCGACTGGAAAGAGCCGGAAGAGTAGGCAACGGAAGAAATTGGTCCGGGGAGGGTCGTTGTCTCTGGTACCAATGCAACAAACTTAGTTTGCTAGTGGGTAGAGGAGTAGATTGAAGCCCTCGGAACGGAATGGTTGGCCTCAGCGGCTCAACCAGCGGGTAAAATCCCACGGGGTGGGCATCGGAGCGCGACCCACCGACCAACGTATTGTCATAGGACAGGATTCTGCAGGATGTTTCCTGCTCTGGTGATGTCATTGGATGGGCCTGGACGGTCCATCCTCTTCCACTACAGCTAACTACTAACCAATCAGCGAAAGGGGAAATCCTGACCTGGCAGATATTCATGTTTGGGATAATTCCCGACTTACCCAGGTTACCTGTTTGGGTGTGTAAAAAACCCGGTTGGTATTTTTCCTGGTTGGTTCTACCAAAGGGGTACAGACCTATTTTATACCACGACTAGGTCGCCGTGTTACAGATACCCTGCATTAAGTACTAATTGTACTTTAATGACAACTTTGAAACAAGTCAAGAACATATACATAGTGATGAGATTCAGAATGAGGCATACGTTGGGTCAACGACGCTCAAGCCAAGTGACGCGTGCGAGTTTGCCCCGTATGTAGCTGGTTCGAAAAGCTCTGTCAAGAATTCAAATGGCCTCAAGAACATCCATGTGTGAGTCTACATTTGTAAGGGCCGTCGAGAAGTTGATTGAACAATATCGAAGCATCGATATGGTTCGCAACACTTTTGTTGACCATTCTGGAAAGTGGTCAATGTTGTCACAACCTTTTGGAATGGAACACCTCTGGTCGGGGCATTATTGGTGTGTCAGTCACGGCGACCTTTGGACTTGTCGCCATTGCTCACTGGTATGCTGGGATACTCGATGGCTACTTGACAGCATCAACACCAACCAACATTCCCTCACGTGCTCTCCAGAGTGTTCTTGATGACCATCTCCCGGGATCCCTTTTCTGAGTTGCTTTGTTCTTACTCGTTCATGATCTAGTTGCATACAATTTTTGATCCTGCACCTGAAGCTTCTTTCGTTTTGTCATCCAGACAACCGAGGAGCTTGTACGCCTATTGGGTTCCCTTCTACTCTTGTTCTGGAGCTTGCAGGCGGGTTACTCTTTCTTCTGACCAGTTGGTTGGATTTGCCTGCTTAGTTGCGTGCCGGATGGTGAGACTAGATACATACACTTGACTGTTCCTTTCACTTTACTCACTTGTGCATTTTCAAGTGTATCTTCACCATCTCTCTGCCGTTTGAAACACTGTTTGGTCTCTTGCGTTCTATGCAATGTTCCCTCTCACGTTAGACGCTGCTTTGGTAGTTTCCCAATTCCCTCATGGTATCAGAGCTAGTAGAGAGGCCATATTGTTGCATTTCACCACACAGCACCTGCTATTATAGCGAAAACTCCTGGGCTGGGCTTGGCTGGGCTGGGCTGGGTGGGGCACACAGATACTGAAAACGAGATGGCCCTGAGCTAGGGGGCTCACAACACGAAGTTATCCGGCAGAGCCGGAGGCGGAATGCTGCCAAAATTTCTCGGCACCTTCCTTCGTCACGGCGACCATCTTGGCGGTGACATAGCATAAGTGGTTGCAATCTCAACCTACACAACAGTTGTAACGGGTTGGATCTCCAGCTCCTGCTCTGAAGTCGTCGTCCGAGTTCGCATAATGGCGTTCTCAGTCCGCGTCAGGGGTTTACCCCCTTCGCGAGACTGAGGGGCAATCGTCGTCAACGACCCAGAGCAGGGAGACTCGAATATTTCGAGTCTCCGGAGGCCCATTTCCGTTTTTAACCAAACCCCTGGTTTTGGGACCCAAACCGGGGGTTTTTACCTCGAACTCGTGTGTTCGCACGAGTTATTCCGTTTGTTTTACGTCGAAGTTCGTCATAAACGAACTTCGAGTTTCGTTTTGTCGTTCTGGCGAGAAATCGTCGCGTGCGAGACACGCTGGCGATTTCGCGCCAGCTATTTCAACCTCCCCCTCGCTCCCCCTATCCCTCGTCCTCTCTTGCTCGTTTGCAAGGAGGGCGAGGGGGGACGAGGGCACGAGGCCACGAGGCCTCGTCCGCGAGGCCCTCGTGGCCTCTCAGCCGCCGATCCGGCTGAGGCCGCGATCGGCGGCTGGCGGCTGGCCGGCCGGTGGCCGGCCGGTCGCTTGGCCGGCCGCCGGCCGTCCAACCGGCCGGCAGCGAGCTGGCCAACGGCCAGCGAATTGCTGGCCGCCGGCCAGCCCTCGCTGACGCGAGGGGTGGTGCGCAACCACCCCTCCCATCAGCGAGGAGGGAGGGTCGAACCGGCCCTCCCGCTACATTCCTCCCCACTTATTATGAACCGTCCCGGTTTATGAACAACAAGTAGGATTGTCAGTCAGTGAGTCATCAACATTGTGAAAGAAAATAAATAATTTCAATCACCAGCTAAACATGAACACGTGCATGGTACGTAGACCTAAGCTGCTGCTTGTAGGTCAGCACGGCTAGCGGCCTCCCCCCTTTAGGCTGGAGCGTCCGCGCGACAACCATGTTGGGCGTCCCCAACCTCCTATGGTCGTTGTCCATGAATGCTGCCCTGTGGGAATGTTGTTCACTTTTCCGCGTTCAGGTGGTACCACCTGCCACGCGTCGATCTGTGCGAGCTGCAAGCTCACTCCAGTACTCGTTGACCACCCCTGTGGGCAACCGAGATTCGGGCTCCCATGAATTATGTTCAGGTCCACAACCGGCCCAATGATCGAGGTACTCCCTGACAATGCGCAACCGAAGAGTACGCTCTCGGTGCTGGAGTAGGCGAAGGACCTCGTATTGGCCGTCGGCAGCCAGGATTGCTGGCGGTGGCTGAACGGTTCCTTCTGCCGTGTATGGAGCCAGCAGGCTCACATGAAACACGTCATGTATCTTCATACTC
>SZWC01008785.1:41027-53447 GCA_023375785.1 Penium margaritaceum
TGTCTGTCCAGTCCTAGAACTCAAAAGCACATTCCTGGGAAGTGGCCTGAACCAGCCACGTCACCAATAGACTTGCACTGTGGGCTTGACACATAAGCATCCTAGTGTCAAGGTGACAGACCAACCATGTAGCGTCCAAGAAGCTACGGACTTTCTTTCTTGGAAGCTTCTACAGCAAACAAGATATGCATGGGGCCAGGATCGACCTCATGACCTCTCACTTGGCCAAATCAACAAAATGGCCAAGGTAACCACTCACCCACATGGTGTACTCACAGGTCATATCTCACAAGAGACAGAGCATAGTTGAGTCACACTACAACGGATCTAGGGGTCATACCTCCACAAGGGGCAGAGCATTCCTGATCCGTCCTACAACACTGAACAAGGGGCAAAAATATTCAACAGTTGGGTCATCAAGAGCCGGAGACCGTGAAGTGGAGGGAGCTCGAACGGAGACATCAGCCTGGCGGGGGGTGCTCGCAGGCGAAGACTCCCCCATCCGGCGAGAAACCTGACACGTAGGGATGTGCGTGAAAGACAGCGACGTAATCCACGTCAGATCACGGTAGGTGAGGGACAAAAAGAAGAGCGCGTCGCGTGACTCAACAATGCGACGACGGGTAGGGTCCCAAATGCGCCAGGCCTTCGATCGCGGGGTGATGCCGACGAAGGCACACAAGCGACCCCGCGGTGAGACCTTGGACCCCTGCTGGTCCTCGGTGTACCACACGGAAGCCAAGGACCCCTAGACGCGAGCGAGACGAAGGTCAGCACGGTGGCCGAACCAGAGCTCATACGGTGTAACGTGGTCCGGAAGGGGACCGTGCGGGAAGCGGTTCCAGACCCAAGTCATGTAGGCAAAGCCCTCAAATGCGAAGGACTCTGGGAGACCGCACTCAGACCGCATAGCGCGAACCGCATCCTCCATGGTGCGGTTCCAACGCTCAAAAACACCGTTCTGCTGAGGAGTAGCAGGAGCAGAGACCTGGTGAAAAATCCCGTGCTCAGCGAAGAAACTATCCATCTCGCATAGAAACTCGCCGCCACGATCCGAGCGGAAGGTGTGCAGCATGTGGCGGGACTGACGCTCAGCCATCACTAGCCAGAGGCGAACCGCGAGAGCGGCGTCACTCTTCTGGCGCAGGCTGTAGACCCACCGCATCCGGGTGAAGTCATCAGTCAGAGTCAGGACGTATCGACCCCTATCGGACAAAGACTCGACAGGAAGAGGACCAAGAAGGTCTGAATGGACTAACTCGAGAGGGCGAAGTGCGCGAGAACGGGAGTCAGGTTAGGTGCAACGATGCATCTTACCCTAGGCGGAGAAGAGACAGTCGGTCTTGGGCGGCTTCTCGAAAGGAGCCGCGTCAAGACCGAGAGCGGGCTGTGTCCGAATGAGCTTCGACACAGTGTCGGAGCCCACATGACACAGACGACGATGAAGCAATCGCTGGTGCTCAGGGGACAAGACACCAGTGACGAAAACACGAGCTAAAGGGAAAGGGGAGCAAGGAGCACAAGTCCGGGAGACACGGTACAGGTCATCCACAACAGAGGCACGCAGAACAACGCTGCGAGTGTCAATGGCGGTCACAGTCGCGGACTCGGCAGTGTGCTCCACAGAGAGTCCCATCAGTGTGCAAGCACGTACAGAAAGCAAACTGAGCTCAAGGTCAGGCACAAACAGCACCTCGGAGAGATACAAGGGGCCATACGGACCATCGAAGCGCACGACCCCAACACCCTGGACTGGCAAGGACTGACCAGAGCCTGTGCAGACGGAACGAACAGACGCAACAGGGCTGAGAACAATGAAGTCACTACAACGACACGTCATGTGATGGGTGGCACCTGAATCGATGATCCAAGTGCCACCTGGTTCACGACTGGAGGACGTCACTGTACAACGGGCAATGGAACACTCGGCCTTAGACGGACGCTGGGCAGTAGGTGGGGAGAAACGATGAAGGGCACAAAGGTGAGACTCATGAATCCAAGCTGTACAGTTAGGCCCATCGTCATCACATGGCGACTGTGCCCCCCCACACGAGTCATCCCGAGCCACAAGAACAGACGGACCGACAGTCTGTGAACCACCCGGCTATGACAACACACTTGCACCTCCCTGAAAGCGGAGCGCCAGAAGGTGTCGGAGCTCAGCGATGGTGCGGTCGCGTGGGTCCGGATCGCTGCGACTCGCCGGTGGAGAAGTAGGAACAGCTGCAGTCGTGGCCGCCACGCGTCCGGAGGATGGCGAGGATGACGTACTGGACGTGGAACGGAGGGCATGTGCAGCCTGGAGCCCACGAGTAATCCGCACCCAGTCGAGCGGCTGCTGGCACTCGGTGTAGCGATGGGCGCCTCCAGATTTGTAGCAGTGAACAGAACGTCCACTGCTACCACTGGAGGGCGACTGCTGCTGTGACTGCTGCTGACCTGGTCCCCGCTTCCCCTTCTTCTTCTTCCCCTGAGCTGCTGCTGCAACACCCTCTGTCTGAGTGGGTGTGGGCGGGGCCAAAGAGGAGGAGAAAGACAAGGACATGATGGAGGATGAAGAAGGAGACTGCAGGAGGGATGATGGTGGTGATGCGACGACTCCTACAGCAAGGGAAGTCTCCTGATGGGCCACGGCTGCCTCGCGGGCTGAAGTCACCTGGAGGAAGAGCTGATGTGCCCAAGGGAGAAGCTGTAGAGTGGCTGAAAAGGGCTTGAGGACAGCGTCGCTATACCGTGTGAAGATGTCAGTATACTCAAGGCGAACTCCGAGCATCATCGTACGGAGCGCCCACAGCTGTGTGCCTCCGGAGGTCCCAAGACGCGTGTAGATGCGCATGGCGTATTGCCAGTAATCGACTGCAGGCTCTGCAGGCCCCTGGCGGAGAGAGTGGAAGGCACGAATGTGTGCTGCACGGGTGGCGTGCGTCTCTGCGGCCAGCAGGGATAAGGCCAGATCGCAACCTCCACATGGATCGGCGCCGGTGCCTGTGCCGGGCTCGCCAAGGAAGGGGCGGAAGTCAACGACGGTCTCGCGTGGTATGGCATAGAGGAGTCCGCGCATCGCCCTGGCTGCTGTCAGCACCTGTGCTGGGTCGGTAGGCTGATACAGGCTGTGGTAGTAGGGCCACACGCCCTCTGAAGTAGCCCAAACCTGAAAAAGGATCTCCCAGCAGTCGAATCCGTCCTAAGTGATGCACCGTGGAGGTGGTGTCTCAAAGTCCTTGGGTTGCTGCTCCGTGGGGAGGGCAACCGCAGGCCACGGGGGAAGAGGGACGGGGAAGACTCCTGGAAGGGGATAGTCACCGGGATAGTCGGATGACGATCGCACCGTAGGAAACCGAGGAGATCTGGTGCCCATTTGCAGCTGACGGAGGCGCTCCTGAAGAACTCGAATCTCATGATCCGAGGAGTCGTCTGTCATGCCTGGCATGAATGGCTCATCATCAAGGAGGTCAGAAGGTGGTGGGTCAGGTCGAGCTCCTGTAACGGGTGCCTGAGCCGACTGCTGTGTAGAGACCGCGATGCCGGCAGCTCCCTCGGAAACCTGCCGTGGAAGTGTGGACTGGCCACGCAGAAGCTCAGTCAGCGTACGAATGGCATCAGTCTGCTCCCGCTATAGGCGATGCATCTCAACCTGCTGGCTTCGCAAGTCCTCAATGGCCTGCGATCATGGGCTCAGGACCCCAGAAGAGGAGGAGGAGGGATCACCTGTCGCCTTCCCCTTGTTGTCCGACGAGTTCATGTCGCCTCTCAGTATAGGTCAGAGGTCAGGTTTGTCGGATTTTGATAGCGTTAGCGTTTCTCGAGGAGTTGAGACGCTGGCAGTTTTTGACTGTCCGGCCCAAAATTTGGCTAAGTATGGTGCTGATGTCAGCAAGTGGTTGCTGACGTCAGCACGACCTGATGACGTCAGCAAGCAAAAATGCTGACGTCAGCTTGACTCCCCCTTTTTTTTTCTTCTCTCGCGGTTCTGCGCGAGCGTGCAGCCGCTCTGCGGCCAAGGGGGGGATCTCGTCACCCTCTAGCGTGGGGTGGGGGGGACCTCGTCACCCCCTCGCGCGGCTACGCAGCTGCACAGCTGCGCAGCTACGCAGAATGCGCATTGCGCAGAGTCTGCGTGTTTGCGCAGCTTTGCTGCGCAGATCTGTGCAGATCTGCACAGCACTGCTCCGCAGCACAGCAGTCGTGGCTGCTGTTGCGCAGCACTGCTGCCGTTGCGGCCGCTGCTGCTGCTGCTCCGCTGCTGAAATGCTGCTGCTGCTGCAATGTTGCTGCTGCTGCTACAATGCTGCTGCTACTGCTGTTGCTGCTAGCGCTGCAGCGAGCGCAATGCTGCTACTACTGCCGCCGCACTGCTGCTGCTGCTGCCCCCGCGCTGCTGCTGCTGCCCGCAGCTGTTGCTGCCGCTGGTGCTGCTTGTTGCCGCTACCGCTGCTCACTACCGCTGCCGTTGCTCGCTGCTGCTTCCGCTGCGGGCTGCTGCTGCGCGCAGCCGCCGCTTCGCGCTGCGAGCTGCTGCTGCGAGCTGCCTTTTTTTTTGTCAGAAAGCCCAGCCAGACACGGCTGCTGCTGCCACCCGGTGCTGCTGCTCCTGCTCGGCTTGGCTGCTGGAGCTGGTGACCGCCACGAGTGAGCTCCAGCTCCAGCAGCCAAGCCGAGGTTGCCGCTACCGCTGCTGAAATGCTGCTGCTGCTGCAATGTTGCTGCTACTGCTACAATGCTGCTGCTACTGCTGTTGCTGCTAGCGCTGCAGCGAGCGCAATGCTGCTACTACTGCCGCCGCACTGCTGCTGCTGCTGCTGCCCCCGCGCTGCTGCTGCTGCCCGCAGCTGTTGCTGCCGCTGGTGCTGCCTGTTGCCGCTACCGCTGCTCACTACCGCTGCCGTTGCTCGCTGCTGCTTCCGCTGCGGGCTGCTGCTGCGCGCAGCCGCCGCTTCGCGCTGCGAGCTGCTGCTGCGAGCTGCCTTTTTTTTTGTCAGAAAGCCCAGCCAGACACGGCTGGTGCTGCCACCNNNNCTGCCCCCGCGCTGCTGCTGCTGCCCGCAGCTGTTGCTGCCGCTGGTGCTGCCTGTTGCCGCTACCGCTGCTCACTACCGCTGCCGTTGCTCGCTGCTGCTTCCGCTGCGGGCTGCTGCTGCGCGCAGCCGCCGCTTCGCGCTGCGAGCTGCTGCTGCGAGCTGCCTTTTTTTTTGTCAGAAAGCCCAGCCAGACACGGCTGGTGCTGCCACCCGGTGCTGCTGCTCCTGCTCGGCTTGGCTGCTGGAGCTGGTGACTGCCACGAGTGAGCTCCAGCTCCAGCTCCGGCTTGGCTGCTGCTCCTGCTCGGCTTGGCTGCTGGAGCTGGTGACTGCCACTGCTGGAGCTGCTCCTGCTCGGCTTGACTGCTGGAGCTGGTGACTGCGTGGTGATGTCGCTGCTGAAAACGGCTGCAACGAGTCCCAGGATACGGCGGCGTCGGTGACTCTCACTGCTGCTGCCGGTGTTGCGTCTCTGCGGCGCAGCTCAGCGAGAGAGGTCTCACTGCTCTGATACCATGAGAATATGCGTGGAAGCGTCCTAGCAATACCGTTGCTGACTAGGCGTCAGTGCCTGGTCAGACGGTGACGACAGTCACAAGTCGTGCACACAACGGCAAGGGTTTGGCTAGGCGACACAAAGGCAATAGGTGAGAATGCTTCAACAGCATTTGCAGAGAGCGATGACAAATGACAGGTCCATGGCATAAGTACCTGCCGCGGCGCACGGCGGGTGTTGCACGCGGCAGTGCAAGATCTGGCCTAAAACCAGCCCAAAACCACTGTTTTGGCCGTAACTCTGCGCACACATGTCAGAACACTACGCCGTCTGAACCTAGACGTGCAGAATCAGAAGCCGGACGCTACGACTGGTCACATGCATGCATCCGGCATCGAACGGTGGACACACAATGCAAAAGCATGCAAATCGGGCCCACGGCCAGTCCACCGATAAAGTCCTGCGTGCAGCAGAAAAACTGGAGGAGGTCCCGGATAGCATCCAGAGCTCCGGAACGGTCGTCGGTCAGCTCCAAGCTGGTAGTCCGCCACCAGATGACGCACCGGTACCACCAGGGTCTGCATCAGGGATCTGCACGAGTATGGACAGAGTCGAGTGGTCACAGTAAACTGTACAGGTCGACAGGAACGTCACAAATCATAACAGACACAAAGGCGTGGCGTGCTACAAGAGAGGAGTATGATGTGCTTATGAAGAATGTGGACTGGAACCTTGAGGAAACTCCACGTGGCAGTCAAATGATTGGGTACTGGTGTATCTTTATGCGCAAGTGTGGTGCGGATGATAAGGTGCTCAGGTACAAAGCACAACTGGTTGCAAAGGGGTATGTACAGACTAAGGGTGTGGATTACAATGAGATATTTATACCTGTCGTAATGTTTCCATCCATCCCAATGGTCCTCGCTCTTACGGCTGCAATGGACAGGGAGGTGTCCCAAATGGGTGTGACGTGTGAATTTCTAAAGGGTGACCTCAAGGAGGATGTGTACGTGGAGCAGCCTAAGGGGTCTGTGTTGGAAGGAAAAGGGGATTTGGCGTGCAAGCCTGTTAAGGTCCCATGCTGCCTAAAGAAAACACAGCAAGCATGGTGCTAGAAGATTGATGAGTAGCTAGGTTGCCTTGATTTTGTGTGTCATGAAGCTGGCCCTTCAATCTATAGGTGCATGGAAGAGGCAAGACAGGTTATCATCTTGCTCTATGTTGATGATGTGCTCATTGCCTCTGCCTCCAACTCTCTTTTGGACGTTACGAAGCGGTCCCTTGCTACCAGGTTCGTCATGAAGGACATGGGAGAGCTCAGTTGCTAACTTGACGGATCAAGCGCGACCGGCAGTAGCAGATCTTGGGGTTATAGCATAGTAGGCATGTGAGCGACATCGTCAAGTGCTTCAACATCAAAAGAGCATGTAAAGTGGCAACCTCAATGGAAGTGGGAGCAAAGGTGAGCATTACACAGAATCCCCACAGCATGCACAAAAGCAACCGCATGGAAGCAGTACCATACCAAGCTGCAATGGGAGCCTCATGTACTCAAGAGTTAGCAAGCGTCTCAAAACCAACCGAGAAATGGGAATTCTTAGAAAGTTGTGTGAATCCGGGCATGCCATGTTGGGAGGCGGTTAAGTGTGTGCTGTAGCACCTCAACTGTAGTAGCAACCTTTGCCTTAGCTTCGACGGGAAAAACAATGTCATCCTCATCAGCTATAGCAAAGCAGATTGGGGAGATGACTTGGACATAAGGAGGTCGCCTAGTGGATTCATGTTTTTGCTCGGGGGAGGTGCAATCAGTTGGAGGAGCAAGAAACAAGAGTGTTTTGCTCTCTCCTCCACTGAAGTAGAGTACATCATCCTTAGTGAAGCAGGAAAGGAAGCCGAGTGACTGTGTGAACTGCTGGAAAACCTTGGACAGCAGCTGATAGTAGCAACCACTATCTTTCATGACAACATGGACACCATTTCTCTAACCCAAAATGCCGAGTTTCAACCTCGCAACAAGCACATCGACCTGCAGTACCACTTCATCTATTTGCTCATGGTAAAGCAGGTGGTGAAGATCAAGTTCTTTCCTTCAAGCATGATGTTGGCAGACTTCCTGACCAAGCCGCTCACAACACACTGCTTTCAGCATCTGAGAGGACAGTGCGGACTTGTGTGATTCTTAATCTTGCAGAGTGGAAGAATCATGGATATGAGAGTGCGAGAAAATGACAAAATGGGTTGGTAAAAAGAATTCATCTGGCATTGCATCTGCATAAAGAAATGTTTTACACATTCCAACACACCTTTGCAAACCTCAATTGGAGTTTGTTTGAGTGAGATATCGACTTCCAAACTTTTGAGATCATGGGCCATGTTCAAGTGATGACGTGAGCACATTGAGCGCACATGGAGACCAAAAAATTTGACCAAGATGGCAGAGAGCGACCTTCAAGAGTAGAAGGTGACAGGAAGACCTTAAGGGACCTTTTCAATATTACTGGTCATGCAAGTGGGAGACATAGTTTGTGGGAGACATAGTTCTCGTGCATGACACTGTTTCAGTCGCTCATCCCGCTAGGCTAGGAGACTGTGCCAGAGGGTCATCTTTGACAGATTGCATCTGTGTACTCCCTTAGCAAAATGAGACTTATTTGGGTTTGTTATTTTTTTTGTGACTCACGAGTCCATTCAGTCATTCACATTCTCTGCAATCCTACATTGGCTTCCAGTTATTCTATCTTTGAAACTTGCAGCTCCCTCTCACAAATAGTTGGTCCTACGTAAGCAGCTCTTGGTGAGCCTGATCACCTCCCTGAGGGCTGCCCCAGTTTCCCTCAAGTTCAGGGTGCAAGAAACTTGAGATCAGAATGTTGTAAGGTTCCACAAATGCAGTACGTGACTACTGGTGGAGTGTGAGTGCTGCTGGTGGACGTGTTTCTCTTTCGTATTGTTCCACCAATCTATGCTACAACCCGTTGTGAACTCATAGAGGGAGCTGATACCAGGGGCTGAGATGTGTGGAAAAGGCTTAATGGCAAGAAAATCAAGCTCGGTGCAAGGAACATACATGTACAGATCAGACAGCTCAAGGATCAGGCCAGCTATAACTGAGAGACGAGCAAAAAGCTGAACTGGTGTGGCTTTGTCAAGGTCACGCAAGAGGCATAAACAACGGGTCGAATGTACATCAGTGGACTCATCCGCGCTCATGCACAGTTTGTTGAACTAGACAGTCAGGGCACTGTTGTTGGCATGACCAGTGATGGTTTCACGAGGACGGATGAGAAGATGTCCTTTGTGCTCCTCTGGGGTGTGGTTGTACACAAGGATCTAGGCAAGGTACACGACTACAAAGATATTGGGGTACGGGCATGATATGTTCATCACCTCCATTAATGTTACAGGAGCATTTGTGAGTCCAAAGGACATGACCGTGAACTCGAAGTGCAGGTATCTAGTACGAAATGTTGTCTTCTTGACGTTATTTTTTGATACGTGGATATGATGATAGCCGCTACATAGGTCAATTTTGCTAAAACTTGGGACCCCAGAGAGTTGCTCAAAATCTTCGTGTGCTCGTGGAAGAGGGTAGCGATTCTTGATGGTGACTTCGTTCAACGCTTGGTAGTCCACACACATCTGCACCTCTCTGGCTCTCTTTTTCACAAAAAAAAGTACAAGTGTCGTATATGGTGACTTGGAAGGTCTGATGAACAAATGATCTTGTCCAGATGCTCCTTGAATTTGGTTAGCTCGTGATCGCTCACCCGATAGGTCCTTTTCATCGTCGGTCTGTTGCCCGACTTTAGGTCTATCTGATGGATGATGTTTTGATTCAAAGGTAGCTTTTGGGGAAGTTCTTTGGGGAAAATCCCTTTGAACTCCTTGATGAATTTTGCAAAATCCTCCGGTACTGCTGGGAGTTTTTCAAGTGTCCAGGTTATCTTCATCGTTTCGGTAGATACAAATTTCTTTTGCTTTTCACTGCTTCCACGTGGACTAGCCACACTTGAGCTCTAAGCTTCAGGCACCTCTTGGCCATGTTCACAGATATCGGTTGGTGTTTTGTGGCTACCACAACTTCCTCTATTGCTTCCATCTCTACTGCCTCCGGTAACCGTTCTTGCATCGTGGGTTGCTCGACCAGAGGGAGATGTCGTTTTCTACCATCGATGCTAATATAGACCAATCCCGCTCCTCCAGCCAACTAACAGATTGTGTCGGCTCAAGAAATCTCGCCTGAGGTCGATTTTTTCGTCGCTAACGGATAAAGGAAGTCAAAAACATTCCAGAGGTTGTTACCAAAAACAGCACGCAACATGACCTGACTGGACGGGCGAAGGGACACAATGCCAATACCACAGGAGTGACGGACGTCCATGCTCATGAGGTTGAGAGCCATGAAGGACAGGAGGCTGAGTTGAAAACCCGGCACATACTGCACAAAAGCCACGAAGACGTCACCAAACGGACCGAGAAAATGAACGACACCAACACCACGGGCCGGCAAGATCTTCCCGGAACCCATCCTGACGTTGTGAATATTTCCAATGGGACCAAGCATGCTGAACGCCTGGCGACAGAAAGTTATGTGATGCGTAGCCCCAGATTCGGTGATCGAGGTGCCATCAAGGTCGCGAACCGAAGCCGTGATGTTTAAGTGAGCGATAAAACAAGACGCGGGAAGGGAGACAGAGGTCGCAGCTAAGCAAATGGGACAGAGGCAAAACGATCATGCAAGTCATCCAACCAGGCGACATCATCCAACGCCGGCCCCGAAGGGTGACAGGCGGCTTCCCCAAGTTCTCCTTGAAGGTCGGTCTCAATCTGGCAGTGGGAGACCTCTCGGCTAGCAGTCAGACAACTCGTACTTTCTTGGGGAGGAGGCGTGATGTCGAGATGCATGTTGATGAAGCGCTGTAGCTGGCGGATCCGAGCGGCAGAGTCAACGGGCACCACGGAATGCGGGGTCAGCTCCGGAAGGGGGATACGAGCTCCACTGGGACGGAGGCAAGGGTAGTACGCCGGCTGCGCCGGAGCGTACTGTTGTTGTTGTAGCGATACTAGAGACGGTTGTGGCAGCAACAGTGGCGCACAGGTTCCTGACTACGCCGACGGACCTCCCATACGCACCAGTAGAGGGGAAATGCTGCCGTAATTTTTGCGGCAGCAGTGACATGCCTAGTGGCGGCGTTTGAATTTTTCTCACAGCCACTGGGCCAGGGGAAATGTTGCCGGATTGTTTCTGGCAGGTCTGACCCCCACATTTGACGCAAGGAGGTGACCGGCCAGTGCAGCGACGCTAGACAACCTGCCGGCAAGAACGCACGTGGTGACGTCAATCAGAGGTGTGAGTGACCCGCAGTAGTAGCAGGAGCAGCAGTAGCAGCAGTAGCGGCAGCAGCAGTAGCGGCATCAGTAACAGAGACGCAACAACAGTAGTAGCAGCAGTAGCAATGTCAGACACAGCTGCAATAGCAAGGAGCAGCAGTAGCAGCAGCAGTAGACACCCAAGAGGGAGAGGAAGGAGGTAGGAGCACTGTTTGTAACTACTATCCCGTCCTCGCATCTTCCTGGAAGGCACACGGTCAAGGAGGAGACGTAGACGCAAATCGCATCAGCCACCCACGTCCCCTGCGCCCGAATGCACAGGACTCAAACGGAAACAAAGAATTGCGCGCATGAGCTCATTGGAAAGCTTAGGTCACAAGCTATTGATAGCCAGTTAGTGCCATAAAGCAGCTGGAATGAAGCAATGCCTGATGAGGAGAATGAAGAATGAGCAACTGACTGAGACCCCTCTCAGTTCTAGCCTCACCTTAGCTCTGTGAGGCTTGTTACTCAGAAAACCATCCAACCAGGAAAATCCTAGCATTATCATGTCTAGCAGAATTTCCTAGGTTAGCCCTGCCAGACATTAGGCAGCCCAAAACCTGGGCGTTGTCAGTTTTGCCAAAAAAATGGACCATATGAAAGTAGCCACACTGGGAACGAGATGGTGCAGTCAGAATCAGCAAGAAAAGTAGATACGAGGAGTTACGACTGCCCGAAATCAGGCGTCGACTACACTATTTCAGAGAGCCAACTACGACTACTGATGACGTGAGAGCCAAGGGTAGCTGCCGATGGAGCTGAGAAGATGTAAGGAAGCTTCCTAGCAACACTTCCGTTGACCAGGCGTCATTGCCTGATCAGACGGTGACGACAGTCACAAGTCGTGCACGCAACGGCAAGGGTTTGGCTAGGGGACACAAGGCAAAGTGTCTGAATGCTTCAATAGCATTTTCAGAGAGAGATGACAAATGACAGGTCCATGGCATAAGTACCTGCCGCGGCGCACGGCGGGTGTCGCACGCAGCAGTGCAAGATCTGTCCTAAAACCGGCCCAAAACCACTGTTTTGGCCGTAACTCTGCGTACACATGTCAGAACGCTACGCCGTCTGAACCTAGACGTGCAGAATCAGAAGCCGGACGCTACGACTGGTCATGCATGCATCCGGCATCAAACGGTGGACACACAATGCAAAAGCATGCAAATCGGGCCCACGGCCAGTCCACTGATAAAGTCCTGCGTGCTGCAGAAAAACTACAAGAGGTCCCGGGTAGCGCCCAGAGCTCTGGAACGGCCGTCGGTCAGCTCCAAGCTGGTAGTCCGCCACCGGACGACGCACCGGTACCGCCTGGGTCCGCATCAGGGATATGCACGAGTATGGACATGGCCGAGTGGTCACAGTAAACTGTACAGGACGACACGAATGTCACAAATTACAACACTCCCCCATGACCCGATGGTACGCATGTCCATACACGTGCAGCACTGAAACGAGTACAACAACGCGTGCAACGACGGAGTGAATGGCCACCACAACACCCCACACTCAACCACTCTCAGGCAAGGGGCGAAG
>SZWC01008785.1:53501-64128 GCA_023375785.1 Penium margaritaceum
GATGACGCACCGGTACCGCCTGGGTCCGCATCAGGGATCTGCACGAGTATGGACACGGCCGAGTGGTCACAGTAAACTGTACAGGTCGACAGGAACGTCACAAATCACAACACTCCCCCATGACCCGATGGTACGCATGTCCATACACGTGCAGCACTGAAACGAGTACAACAACGCGTGCAACGACGGAACGAATGGCCACCACAACACCCCACACTCAACCACTCTCAGGCAAGGGGCGAAGCCCGACAGAACGAATGGCCACCAGGAACTTTCCGCGTGCTAGTGCCTTCGTCAAGAAGTCAGCACGCTGCATGTCAGTGCCAACCCAAATGACGGAGATCACGTGTCGCTCCACCAGGTCACGCACAAAGTGATGCTCTACTTCAATGTGCTTCGTGCGAGCATGGAAGACACCAGAGTTCTCCGCAATGGCAAGAGCACTCTGGTTGTCGCAACGAAGCACAATGGCGGGTACTGACTTACCCCGCTCAAGGAACAGACGCTGCAGCCATACCGCCTCAGTAGTCCCTGCACCCAGAGCGACATACTCTGCCTCTGAAGAGCTACGTGCAATGCAACCCTGCTTCCCGTTGCGCCAGGACACAACGGTACCACCAAGCAGGAACACGCAACCGGTGCGATTGCGTCCGTCTGGGCTCCAGGCCCAGTCCCTGTCGGTGTAGCCATCAAGGACCACCGAACACTGCCGGCAAAAGCAGAATCCGAGGTACGGTGTGGAGACCACGTACCGCACCACTCGCACAGCCACATGAAGGGCTCTAGCATGTGGAACCTGCGAAAACTGGGCAAGGAGGTTGGCGGCGAATGCGATTTCCGGACGTGTGGTAGTGGCCAGGTACATCAGGGATCCGATGAGACGGAGGGACAAGGTCACATCCACTGTCTCCCCCAGTTGTGTGGGATCGTCCACCTTCAGGGCATCCTGCCCGTCGGGTGTGAGGGGTGTGAGGCCGTGGGCACTGTGCTGAGAAGATCGCTGAAGCGCTCCCCCACAACACGTGCGTATCGGGCCTGGTGCAGTAGCAGAGTACGACGTCTGCGGTCTCGTACGATCTCCATGCCCAGAAACACCGCTGCAGGACCAAGGTCCTTCATCCTGTAGGCAGTCTGGAGGACGGCCTTGGCCTCCTTCACAGCGTCCAATGAAGGAGACGTGATCAGAAGATCGTCGACATAGACCAGGATGGCGGTGAACCGCTCAGGCGTCTGGCGGATGAAGAGAGAGGGATCTGCCTGGCTCTGTACATATCCCGCACGAGTCAGCGTTCCAGTGATCTCCTGGTTTGAACACCGAGGAGACTGCTTGAAGCCGTACAAGGACTTGCGCAAGCGCCAGACCTTGTCGCCATCCTCAAAACCGGGTGGCTGAGCCACGTAGATCTCCTCATCCAGAGAGCCATGGAGGAACACATTGTTCACATCCATCTGGTGTAGTTCCCAGTTATGCTGAGCCACTACACCGAACAGAGCTCGAGCTGAGGTCATACGGCTGACAAGGGCGAAGGTGTCAGTGTAATCGATGCCCTTAATCTGAGAGTACCCCTTGAAGACCAAGCGAGCCTTGTGGCATTCCAGTGAGCCATGTGGCTTCACTTTCTTGCGAAAGACCCACTTGACCTGAATAGCCTTCCTTCCAGGTGGAAGGTCGACTAGCTCGTAAACTCCGTGCTCTCGGATGGCGCGAAGCTCATCCTCGTAGGCAGCACGCCAAGCGTCAGCATCCTGTGATGAGAGAGCTTCCCTCAGTGTGCCCGGGTCAGGCGCCAAAGCGGGAGAGCTCTGCGTGGCAAGAGCACACGCCTCAGTGTTAGGTCTGACGACCACAAGATTGGCTGCTACATCACAAGCGATGTGGAACTCGCGAGTGACGAGGTCGTGCCCTACTGGACACGCTGGGTGTACCTCTGTGTGCTCAGTGCGGACACTCAGGCCTAGGGCCTTTGTGCCGGGGTCACCACTCGCGATGCTGCGAGTGGAGCGCCTGGGTGCAGGACCAGATGCTCGCTGAGCTCCGGAGTCCAATGGTCGAAGACGATCGCCAGGCTCACAGGAGTAACCTGGGCTCGAGGGGCGCACCTCAGGCTCAGGAACGGGCACAGTCACAGCCGGGGAGAGCTGAGCCAAGGGAGCTGGTGATGTCGTGCGAGGAGAGGCGTGTGTGGGAGACACGGGACTCGGTGTGGCAGTAGGGAGAGATGAGGCAGGACGACACACAGAGGCAGGAGTGTCGGCGGGCACAGGAGTACGCATAGGTGTGGGATCATGGGTACCGGAGGGAGGCGAGGGAACCGGGGTAGAAACCGGTGGTGCTGGAGAGGTCTCTGGGCCGACAGCGATGATCGCCGGGTCATCAAGAGCCGGAGACCATGAAGTGGAGGGAGCTCGAACGGACACATCAGCCTGATGAGGGGTGCTCGCAGGCGAAGACTCCCCCATCCGGCGTGAGACCTCACACGTAGGGATGTGCGTGAAAGACAGCGACGTAATCGACGTCAGATCATGGTAGGTGAGGGACTCAAAGAAGAGCGCGTCGCGTGACTCAACAATGCGACAACGGGTAGGGTTCCAAAATCGCCAGGCCTTCGATCGCAGGGTGATGCCGACGAAGGCACACAAGCGACCCTGCGATGAGACCTTGGACCCCTGCTGGTCCTCAGTGTACCACACGGAAGCCAAGGACCTCCAGACGCGAGCAAGACGAAGGTCAGCACGGTGGCCGAACCAGAGCTCAAACGGTGTAACGTGGTTCGGAAGGGGACCGTGCGGGAGGCGGTTCCAGACCCAAGTCATGTAGGCAAAGCCCTCAAAAGCGAAGGACTCTGGGAGACCGCACTCAGACCGCATAGCGCGAACCGCATCCTCCATGGTGCGGTTCCAACGCTCAGAAACACCGTTTTGCTGAGGAGTAGCAGGAGCGGAGACCTGGTGAAAAATCCCGTGCTCTGCGAAGAAGCTATCCATCTCGCCTAGAAACTCGCCACCACGATCCGATCGGAAAGTGTGCAGCGTGTGGCGGGACTGATGCTCAGCCATCACTAGCCAGAGGCGAACCGCGAGAGCGGCGTCACTCTTTTGGCGCAGGCTGTAGACCCACCGCATCCGGGTGAAGTCATCAGTCAGAGTCAGGACGTATCGACCCCTATCGGACATAGACTCGACAGGAAGAGGGCCAAGAAGGTCTGAATGGACTAGCTCAAGAGGGCGAAGTGCGCGAGAACGTGAGTCAGGGTAGGTGCAGCGATGCATCTTACCCTGGGCGCAAAAAAGACAGTCGGTCTTGGGCGGCTTCTCGAAAGAAGCCGCATCAAGACCGAGAGCGGGCTGTGTCCGAATGAGCTTTGACACAGTGTCGGAGCCCACATGAAACAGACGGCGATGAAGCAATCGCTGGTGCTCAGGAGACAGAACACCAGTGACAAAAACACGAGCTTAAGGGGAAGGGAAGCAAGGAGCAGAAGTCCGGGAAACACGGTACAGGTCATCCACAACAGAGGCTCGTAGAACAATGCTGCGAGTGTCAATGGCGGTCACAGTCGCGGGCTCCGCAGTGTGCTCCACAGAGAGTCTCATCAGTGTGCAAGCACATACAGAAAGCAGACTGAGCTCAAGGTCAGGCACAAAAAGCACCTCGGAGAGATACAAGGGGCCATACGGACCATCGAAGCGCACGACCCCAACACCCTGGACTGGCAAGGACTGACCAGAGCCGGTGCGAACGGAACGAACAGACGCAATAGGGCCGAGAACAACGAAGTCACTACGACGACACGGCATGTGATGAGTGGCACCTGAATCGATGATCCAAGTGCCACCGGCATCACGACTGGAGGACGTCACTGTACAATGGGCAATGGAACACTCGGCCTCAGACAGACGCTGAGCAGCGTGTGGGGAGAAACGACGAAGGGCACAAAGGCGGGACTCACGAATCCAATCTGTACAGTCAGGCCCATCATCATCACATGCCGACTGTGCCCCCCCACACGAGTCATCCCGAGCCACATGGACAGACGGACCGACAGTCTGTGAATCACTCGGCTGTGACAACACACTCGCACCTCCCTGAAAGCGGAGCGCCAGAAGGTGGCGAAGCTCGGCGATGGTGCGGTCGCGTGGGTCCGGATTACTGCTACTGGCCGGTGGGGAAGAAGGAACAGCTGCAGTCGTGGCTGCCATGCGTCCCGAGGAAGTCGAGGCTGACGTGCTGGACGCGGAACGGAGGGCGTGTGCAGCCTGGAGCCCACGGGTAATCCGCGCCCAGTCGAGCGGCTGCTGGCACTCGGTGTAGCGATGGACGCCGCCACAGTTGTAGCAGTGAACGAAACGTCCACTGCTACCACTGGAAGACGACTGCTGCTGTGACTGCTGCTGACCTGGTCCCCGCTTCCCCTTCTTCTTCTTCTTCCCCTGAGCTGCTGCTGCAACACCCTGTGTCTGAGTGGGTGTGGGCGGGGCCGAAGAGGAGGAGGAAGACAAGGACGTGATGGACGATGAAGAAGGAGACTGCAGGAGGGATGATGGTGGTGATGCGACGACTGCTGCAGCAAGGGCAATCTCCTGATGGGCCACGGCTACCTCGCGGGCTGAAGTCACCTGGAGGAAAAGCTGATGCGCCCAAGGGAGGAACTGCAGAGTGGCTGAGAAAGGCTCAAGGATGGCGTCGCTGTAACGTGTGAAGATGTCAGTATACTCAAGGCGAACTCTGAGCATCATAGTACGGAGCGCCCACAGTTGTGTGCCTCCGGAGGTCCCAAGACGCGTGTAGATGTGCATGGCGCGTCGCCAGTAATCGGCTGCAGACTCTCCAGGCCCCTGACGGAGAGAGTAGAAGGCACGAATGTGTGCTGCTCGGGTGGCGTGCGTCTCTGTGGCCAGCAGGGATAGGGCCAGATCCCAACCTCCGCGTGGATCGGCGCCGGTGCCTGTGCCGGGCTCGCCAAGGAAAGGACGGAAGTCGACGACGGTCTCGCGTGGCATGGCGTAGAGGAGGCCGCGCATCGCCCTAGCTGCTGTCAGCACCTGTGCTGGGTCTGTAGACTGATACTGGCTGTTGTAGTAGGGCCACACACCCTCTGAAGTGGCCCAAACCTGAAAGAGGATCTCCCAGCAGTCGAAGCCGTCCTCAGTGACGTACGGTGGAGGTGGTGTCTCAAAGTCCTTGGGTTGCCGCTCCGTGGGGAGGGCGACCGCAGGCTGAGGAGGACGAGAGATGGGGAAGACTCCCGGAAGTGGATAGTCACCGGGATAGTCGGGTGACGGCCGCACCATAGGGATCCCAGGAGATCTGGTTCCCGTCTGCAGCTGACGGACGCGCTCCTGAAGAACTCGGATCTCATGATCCGGGGAGTCGTCCGTCATGCCTGGCATGAATGGCTCATCATCCAGGAGGTCAAAAGGTGGTGGATCAGGTCGAGCCCCTGTAACGGGTGCCTGGGCCGACTGCTGTGTAGAGACCGCGACACCGGCAGCTCCCCCGGAAACCTGCCGTGGGACTGTGGACTGGCTACGCAGCAGCTCAGTTAGCGTACGAATGGCATCACTCTACTCTCGCTGTAGGCGACGCATCTCAACATGCTGGCTCCGTAGGTCCTCAATGGCCTGTGAGCGTGGGCTCACGACACCAGAAGAGGAGGAGGAGGGATCATCTCTCGCCTTCCCCTTGTTGTCCGACGAGTCCATGTCGCCTCTCAGTATGGGTAGACAGGTCAGGTTTGTCAAATTTTGAAAGCGTCAGCGTTTCTCGAGGAGTTGAGATGCTGGCAATTTTTGACTGTCCGGCCAAAAAATTGGCTAAGTATGGTGCTGATGTCAGCAGGTGGTTGCTAACGTCAGCGCGACCTGATGATGTCAGCGAGCAGAAATGCTGATGTCAGCTCGCCTCCCCCTCCTTTTCTTTCTTCTTCTCGCGGCTCTGCGCGAGCGTGAAGCCGCTCCGCGGCGGCTGCGCGGAAGCTGCGCGCAGCAGCTTCCGCTCAGCTGTTGCTTCAGCTGTGTTGTCAGCTGCAGCAGCAGCTACGTGGCTGCGTGCGCAGCAGTGCCAGCAACGGGTGCACAATGCCGCTACTGCTGCTGCGCGCTGCGGCTGCTGCTCGCTGCCGCCGTCGCGCGTTGCTGCTGCTGCTGTTGCTGCTGCGTTGCTGTTGCTACAGCTGCTGTTGCTCTGTTGCTGCGGCCGCGGCTGCCGCTGCTGTTGCTGCCGCTGCTGCTGCTCTGCTGCTGCCGCTGCTGCCGCCGCTCGCTGCTGCTGTCGCCGCCGCCGCTGCGGCCGCGGGCGGCGGCTGCACTCGCTGCAGCCGCCACGCGCCGCTGTGGCTGCTGCTACGGCGCTTCTACTACCGTTGCTGCTGCTGCTGCTCTGCCGCTATGCTGCTGCTGGCACAGAGGCAACGCCGCTACTACGGTCTCACGTGATGGGTGCGGGCTGCGTTGACGGCGACCAGCTGCCTTCGACGGGCCCCAGTGGATCTATTTCAGCGGTGACTCTCACTGCTGCTGCTCTGCTGCGTCTCTGCTACGCAGCTCAGTGAGGACTGTCTCACTGCTCTGATACCATGAGAAGATGCAAGGAAGCTTCCTAGCAACACTTCCGTTGACCAGGCGTCAGTGCCTGATCAGACGGTGACGACAGTCACAAGTCGTGCACGCAACGGCAAGGGTTTGGCTAGGGGACACAAGGCAAAGTGTCTGAATGCTTCAATAGCATTTGCAGAGAGAGATGACAAATGACAGGTCCATGGCATAAGTACCTGCCGCGGCGCACGGCGGGTGTCGCACGCGGCAGTGNGCAGCTCAGTGAGAACTGTCTCACTGCTCTGATACCATGAGAAGATGCAAGGAAGCTTCCTAGCAACACTTCCGTTGACCAGGCGTCAGTGCCTGATCAGACGGTGACGACAGTCACAAGTCGTGCACGCAACGGCAAGGGTTTGGCTAGGGGACAGAAGGCAAAGTGTCTGAATGCTTCAATAGCATTTGCAGAGAGAGATGACAAATGACAGGTCCATGGCATAAGTACCTGCCGCAGCGCACGGCGGGTGTCGCACGCGGCAGTGCAAGATCTGTCCTAAAACCAGCCCAAAACCACTGTTTTGGCCGTAACTCTGCGCACACATGTCAGAACGCTATGCCGTCTGAACCTAGACGTGCAGAATCAGAAGCCGGACGCTACGACTGGTCACATGCATGCATCCGGCATCGAACAGTGGACACACAATGCAAAAACATGCAAATCGAGCCCACGGCCAGTCCACCGATAAAGTCCTGCATGCTGCAGAAAAACTGCAGGAGGTCCTGGGTAGCGCCCAGAGCTCTGGAACGGCCGTCGGTCAGCTCCAAGCTGGTAGTCCGCCATCGGACGATGCATCGGTACCGCCTGGGTCCGCATCAGGAATGTGCACGAGTATGGACACGGCCGAGTGGTCACACTAAACTGTAGAGGTCGACAGGAACGTCACAAATCACAACAGGAGCTGGTTGTGCGAGGGTACAGTTTCAGATGCACAAGGAAAAGGAGAACCACACGCTCAGCTTCACGACGACATGTCCACTCCACTGAGCAGCGCCCCGTTAGCTTCAGCGTCCATCTAGTCAGTCGTCTGCACGAGCATGTACACCAGGCGAGAGGTCATAATATGACTGAGTGAAGCAGTGCACAGATAAAACAACATGCCTTGAGAAGTTGAAAGCCCCCGCTCAAACAAGCTTACGGAGCTCGAGAGGATCATCATTTTCTAAAGAATTACGTTCTTTCCTGACTTGTAGTTAGCGTCAAATGACTCTTGTGGAACATGAGTCGCGGTTTCATTCAATAAGTTGTAGAAATGACCTATGAAGACAATGAAGCGTAAAAAAATGATTGTCCTCGTACCCACTGCTTTAAGTTAATGCATCCCTGACCGGTGCAGCACACATTCGTTCTTGATAGTGGGCACGGTTCACACGACTCGGCGTGCTCCGAGAAAAGTGGGTACAGTAGGTATTTCTCGTGTGAAGTGAGCACCGGGAAGAATTCGTGTGATAACTGGCGAGCAGAAGAGGAGGAGGCCCAAACAGTGGGTAAAGTGGAATTAGGCCGACTACTAATCGGCGATATCCACTGATTTCTAGCACCAGCAGAAACCAGTGGATATCGCCACAGCAACTGGAGCAGCAGCGGCAGAATCAGGTGCAGCAGCAGCAGCACCGCAGTAGCAACAGCGGCGACAGCGGAATCAGCGGCAGTAGCATCAACGGCGGCCGCGGCAACAGCGGCCGTGAACACACATGAGCACCAGCAGTACCAGCTAGCGGCAGCAGGAGGAGAATTAGGAGTAGAAGTAGAAGCAGCGGTGCCATCAGTAGCATCAACAGCATCGGCTGCGACAGCGGCAGCAGCAGCAGCAATAGGGAAGCAGCAACATCAGCAGCAGCAGCAGCAGCAGCAGCATCAGCAGCAGCAGCAGCAGCAGCAGCAGCAGCAGCAGCAGCAGCAGCAGCAGCAGCAGCAGCAGCAGCAGCAGAATCAGCAGCAGCAACAGAAGCAGCAGTAGCAGCAGCTGCTTCACCAGCAGCTTCACCAGCAGCAGCAACAACAGCGAAAGGAGCTACGGCAACAACAGTACCTGCAGGAGCAGCAGCAGGAGCAGGAGCAGGATCAGCAGGTGGGGCAATAGTGGTAGCAGCAACAGTTGGGTCACCAGCAGCAGCAGCAGCGGCGGCTGCGGCAGCCGTGGCAGTAGAGGCGGCTGTGGCAGCAGCAGCAGCACCACCACCAGCAGTAGCCCCAGGAGCAACAGTATTGGAAGGACTGAGACAGAGGCTGCACAAGCAGTGCTTGCAGATTGAGCACCAGCAGCTGCCGCTACGGTGGCAGCAGCAACAGCAGCAGCAGCAGCAGCAGCAGCAGCAGAAGCAGCAGCAGCAGCAGCAGCAGCAGCAGCAGCAGCAGCAGCAGCAGCAGCAGCAGGAGAGGCAGCAGCAGCAGCACCAGCAGCAACAGAAGCAGCTGCAGGAAGCACAGCAGCAGCAGCACCAACGGCAGTTGCAGAAATAGTGTCAGCAGCACCTACAGCAGCAATTAGGCCATCAGCAACTGCGGCAGCAGCAGCGGGAACATTGGCGGCGGTGACGGCAGCGGAGGCATTGGCAGTGGCAGCAGCAGCAGCAGCAGCAGCAGTGAGTAGCAGCAGCTGGGGAAACAGGAGTACTGGCGGCAGCATTTTCAGCAGCTTTAGTGGTGGCAACAACGGCGGCGGCAGCAGCAATAGCAGACAACGTCAGCCTGGGGCACAGCAACTGGAAAGGGCTCATCAGTAGCAGCCAACTCCTCTGCTGCTTTGCAGCAACGTCGTTGGCAGTGGCAGCTGCTGCAGCAGCAGCAGCAGCAGCAGCAGGAAGAGCAGCATAAGAGGTGCAGCAAGGCCTTGTGTGGGACTGGGCAAGTGTGTCACTGACCAAGATGCCGTCCGATCCAGCCTCCACCTCCACCTCCACCTCCACCACTACCAGCACCAGCACCAGCACCGCCACCCATTCCAGCAGCAGTTCCAAAGGTGCTCACACCCCCACCTTCACCACAACGAGCGTACCTTCATCCACAGCCGATACCGCCGTGACAGCCACGACTCCCTCTGCCCTCGACAGCAGCACCACCGCTGCCCCAACCGCGGCCCCTCCCGGCCAACCATGCCGGCGACGCCGCGGGCGTCCCCCCCGCGCGAGCAAGTACGCGTGGGCGACGCTGGTGATGCGCAGCGAGTTGTACGCGTGCGGCGCGCTGGTGCTGGGGCACTCGCTTCGGCGCGCGGGCACGCGCGCGCACCTCGTGTGCATGGTCACGGGCGACGTGCCGGCCGACGCCGCGGCGGCGCTCGGCCGCGTGTGGGACTTTGTGGTGGAGGTCCCCGAGGTGGAGGCGGCGCGCGGCGTCGCGCAGCGCGAGCAGCGGCGGTTCGGCCACATGTACGCGCCGTGGCTGCGGAACTGCCTCACCAAGTTCTCAGTCCTCGCCATGACCCAGTACGACAAGGTCGCCGTGCTCGACGCCGACATGCTCTGCGTTGCAGCCGCGGCGCCCCTCCCTCCTCGGCCTCCCTGTCCTCCCGCTCCGCAATCCCAATCGCTGCCCACAGCAGCTCAGCAGCCCCCTCCTCCGCCAGCGGCTCGGGTGGGCCCTGCGGCCGCCGGCGCAGGGGCCGTCCCTTCCACCGGCGGGGCGTCTGGCTGCGGCGGCGCTGCTGGCGGCCCCGGCAGCGCCGCCGGCGGTGCCGTTGGTGCTGCCCATGCGGCCGCTCCCCCGCCATGTCCAGATTCACAGGAGCCTGCGTGCTTGCCGCGGACGGGGGCCAAGTCTACGTCGTCTTCTAGCGCAGCGTGGAGGGACTGCGAGGCACAGCCGCGGCAGAGCTGTTTGCAAGGCGGCGGCGGCATTGGCCCGGGACGAGCAGGCGTGGCAAGTGCTCTGGGTTGTGCATCTGCTGCCATGGCTGGGTTGCGAGTGGAAGGAGAGAACCATGGTGGAGGTGCGAGTGAAGGTGAAGAGAGGAAATCGAAAGTGGAAGAAGTAGTTGCGGCGGTGGATGAGGAGGAGGAGGAGGAGGAGGAGGATGAGGAGGAGGAGGAGGAG
>SZWC01008785.1:69109-99643 GCA_023375785.1 Penium margaritaceum
CCACCCTGCCTCATGTCCACCCTGCCTCATGCCCACCCTGCCTCATGCCCACCCTGCCTCATGCCCACCCTGCCTCATGTCCACCCTGCCTCATGTCCACCCTGCCTCACCGAACCCCGCGTGGAGTGAGATGACGTTGTTCGACCCTCACTGCCTCATACCCACCCAGCCTTGCTTCTTGACTTGTGATGTGCTCACACGAACCAGGTACGGCATCCCGTCATGGGCCGTGGATGCAGCGCTCAAGGGTGAGGTAGAGCCTGTGTTCCTCCACTTCGTGAGCGAGAAGCCATGGGCTCACCCTCCCCCCCACCTCGTCGCATCTGCATGCAACCAACAGCCCCGCAACTGTTCCAAAAGCAGCAGCGCCAGTGCTTGTGGCGACAATGCTGCTGCCGCTGGTGGTGGTGGTGGTGGTGGCGGCTTCGTGTCAAACAATTGGTCAGATTTTCAGTTGTGGGACGAGGTGGCGGTGGCTGCCCAGGCCGAGCTACCTCTGGCTTTGTCAAAAAGGCTTTTTGGGGGATGGAGGGAACGCATAAAACTGCCTATTGTTTACGCTGAAGCTAAGAGCTAAGCCTTGTGCATTTTCTTCAACACATCCGTGAGTGTGTGGCACTCTGTAATCCATCGCAACCACACTTGTTCTCCCTCACTTAAGCAGACATGTCTGGGCAAATATGTCTTGTTTTGACACTTCATATGCGGCTACTCTCTAAGAAGTTTTTACGAAGCCTACTAGTGTTGCTGTTGCCAATAATGAGAATTTATATGGAAACTTCCGTGGCAACCATGTAGTTACTAGGAAGTTGCTTGGTTACCCCATGCATGGTGGGGCAGGTGAGCACAACAACCAGTGTAGCGTAAGACACGCCGGATGCGGTAACTTGCGTCTGAAAGATGCACACAACCACGACAAAAGACGTGACAGGGAGAGCGAGGTTAGAACCGGTGAGCACACACCCATCACGAGCATCAAGCTCGGGTGAGCGAGTGCCGCCACCTGGGGGTCGAGCCCGACCACTCGGAATAACCGAGGGTGGCTGCTCACCGATGCACGGCCAAGACCAGCATGGTGGCCCCCTAAGGATCAGCACCCGGGAAATGTGCAGCTCCCCCAGCACATGCAAGGCAAGAGACCATAATGCAGGGCACGGCAGTGAGAATGTACGGGCCCTAGCATCTACCGCATCACAGAATCATAGAGAATCATATAGAGTCATGCAATGGCCACGCGTGTGCCACAAGGCACTCCAGGGACAGGCTGCAGCAACAGCTTGAGGGCATCAATGGCTCCAGTCAGAGCGAGCACACCTGACGCTTCCTCAGGTAAGGCCATTGCCACTTAATCTGTACATGTGTGTGCACAATGTGGGAGGCAAGAGGGCATAGAGTTGTGAGTGGCCAGCGAACTTCAACACTCCCCCATGACCTGCAGACAACCAACCCACACACATGAGAGGACAACAAGAGAGGACCACAAGAGGTGATAGAGATGTACTGGAACCAATCAACCTAGGTCATGTGGACAGATGAGACCAACAGAGTGAACATCACTTTTGAAGACATTACGACTAAGCACCTTAGTGAGAAATTCAGCTCTCTGAGACCGTGTGTCCACCCAAGCAACCTGGACGATGCCAGCGGCAATGCACTCACAAACAAAATGGTGCTCCACATTGATGTGCTTAGTGCGTGAATGATGCATGCCGCTATTTTCAACAATGGCCTTTGTGCTTTGATTGTCACAGCGCAGAGTGATGCAATGGATGGGCACACGCAGTTGTTGCAGCAAACGACACAGCCAGACAGCCTCACACGTGCCTGCACCAAGAGCAACATACTCAGCCTCGGCAGTGGTGCGAGCAACGCACCCTTGTTTGCCACTTTTCCAGGAGACTGCAGTGCCACCGACCAGAAAGATGTATCCCGCTCGACTGCGGGCATCAGAGTCATGCGCCCGGTCACTGTCTGTGAAGCCATCCACCACGACTGAGGGCTGCACACGAAAGTACAGTCCAATGCGAGGGGTGGAGAGGGCGTAGCGCACTACCCGCAATGCTGCCTCAAGATGACGTTCACGGGGGCACTGGGAGAACTGGGACAGGAAGTTCACAGCAAATGCCAGATCAGCCCGGGTGGTCGTGGCGAGGTACATCAAGGAGCCAAGGATACGAAGGTAATCGGTCACATCAACCGTCTCCTCAAGTGTGGATACCTCCCGAGACTTCAGTAAGGACTGACCAACGGGTGTCATGGGAGTGGACGCCGTGGGGAATGATGTGAGGAGCTGGGCAAACCGCTCCCCCAGGCTAGGTACATACGCGGCCTGATGGACGTGCAAAGTGCGACGCCCACGGTCACGTTCTAGCTCCATGCCAAGAAAGACATGAGCCGGACTAAGGTCCTTCATCTTGTATGCCGCCTGGAGCAAGGCCTTGGCCGCCGCGACAGATGCGGCGTCGGGAGAAGCAATGAGGAGGTCGTCCACGTAGACCAGAATGGCGACAGGTGGCTTGGTGGGGGGGACTAATGAACAACGCAGGGTCCACAATGCTCCTTTTGTACCCCCTTTTTTCAAGGGTCGATGTCATCTCTTGGTTCCAACAACGTGGGGACTGTTTCAGGCCATAGAGAGCCTTGCGTAAGCTCCATACACGGTTTGTTCCATCTGAGAAGCCGGGTGGTTGCACCATGTAGATCTCCTCGTTTAGCCTCTCGTGGAGGAAGGCATTGTTGACATCCATCTGCTGAAGCTCCTAGTCATGCTGGGCAACCAGACTCAGGATAGTCCTAGCTGTGGTGTAGCGACCAACCGGCGCGAAGGTCTCGTCAAAGTCTAGACAGGGGATCTGAGAAAAACCCTTTGTAGTGAGACGAGCCTTGTACCGTTCAACTGTGTTGTTAGCACTCAGCTTGCGATGGTATACCCATTTGGCAGCAACTGTCTTGCGACCCGGTGGGAGGTCGACAAGCTCGTACACACTATGCTCAAATAGTGCATCAAGCTCGGCCTTCATGGCATGCTCCTACAACAAGGAATCCGAGGCTGTGCGTGCTGCATGCACAGTCAGGGGCTCGGGGGGCAGCGGGGAGAGCCCAGCTGGAGCAAAGCACGATGCAACATACCCAGCTACAGATGAGGAGAGAGCTGAGTGGAACTCTTCCTCGATAAGCGAGTAGCCAAGTGTAGTGCCGGGGTGCATGACGGACGCTGCAATGGACAGGGCAGAGGTCGCCAGGCCGAGGGCACGGAGACCAGGGTCACCAAAGACCACGGGTTGAGACTGAGAGGGGAGTGCCCGGAGGCGCCCACCACGAGTGTAGGGTGATACCGGTGGGATGGATGGCACATGCAAGGAGGAGGAGGGAGCAGCAGGATGCTCCTGCACAGACGGAGGTGGTGAGGCCACAGGGTCAGACGGCTGGGAGAGAGATGGTGGCGGTGACATGGCGCCAGTTTGAGGACCAGAGGATGAGACAGAGGGTGCAGGAGAGACAGAGGACTCAAGAGAGACAACACCAGGAGAGGTGGGAGACTGGCAGGGAGAAGGCGAGGGTAGAGGAGCAGAGGAGGCGGAGAGAGAAGAAGACAGAGATGGAGAACTCCGTTCTGTCGACGAGGCAGCAGAGGGTGGTGAGGGACGCACAGAGGGGAGAACAGGAGGCCCAGAGGGCAGAGGACCACCCCCACCTCGAGAGGGCGGAGAGAGGGACCCACCAAAGCGGGGAGAATCACGCTCAAACAGGTGTTCAAAGAAGAGGGCGTCACGAGATTCAATGACACGGCCTCGAAAGGGGTTCCAGAAGCGCCACGCTTTGGAAAAGGGAGAAATGCCCAGAAAGAGGCAGAGCCGACCACGAGGAGACAGCTTACCGTCGCGTTGGTCCGAGGGAACCCACACAGAGGCAAGGCACCCCCAGACACGGGCAAAGCGGAGGTCAGCACGTTGACCAGTCCATCGTTCGAAGGGGGTGACAGAGTGGGGAAGGGGACCATGAGGGACACGGTTCCAGACCCAAGTCATGTAGGACATGACCTCAAAGGCAAAGAGAGGGGATTGCCCGGAGGCAGAGAGGAGAGAGCGAACACCATCAGCGAGGGTGCGGTTCCAACGCTCAGAGACACCATTTTGCTCAGGGGTATAGGGGGCAGAGGATTCAACCCGGACACCACGCGATTCAAGAAAGCGAGAAGTAGGACCAAAGAACTCACCACCGCGGTCACTGGGAAACACACGCAAAGGCCGAAGAGAGGCACGCTCAGCCTGTGGGAGCCAGGACTCAAGGACATCAGTGACATCACTTTTGTGTCGAAGGGTAAAGATCCAACGGTAACGAGAGAAGTCGTCGGTCAAGCACAGGACGTAACGGCCGAGGCCACCAAGGAAGTCATGGGGCAACGGACCCATGACGTCAGCGTGCACCAGGTCGAGAGGGTGAGCGGTAGTGGACTCAGAGGTGGAGAAAGGGGACCGGTGCATTTTCCCACTGGCACAGTCAAGACAGGTGGTCATACAGGGTGGAGCGAATGTGGCAGGGTCAAGGCCAAGGGCGGGCCGAAGGCAAAGAAGGCGGTGGATGGCAGCAGTGTGAATGTGGCAGAGACGACGATGGAGGAGGTAGGCATTTTTGGCAGAGAGGGACAGAGCGACGTGAACAAGGGCAGAAGCAGCGGAAGACGAGGGCAACGTGAGCGGAACACGGAACAGGCGATCACACCGCATGCCACGAAGAACAAAATGACCAAATGAGCACAGAGAGATATAAGCAAGGCCACGGCTGGAGGAGAAGTCCATGCCCTGGTCGTCAAGGGTGGTCACAAAGAGAATGCTGACCTCAAGATCAGGCACGTACAAAACGTCGGGAAGGTAGATAGTGCCACCATGATCGACAAAGCGGACAACACCAATACCTTGAACAAGGAGAAGCTGGCCGGAGCCTGTGCGCACGGAGCGAACAGACTGAACAGGACCAAGGGACACGAATGAGGAGCGACGGGATGTCATGTGGTGTATGGCCCCGGAGTCGATGATCAAGAGGCCAGGCGAGGCACGAGTGGAGGGGAGAACAAGACAGACAGCGACGGAGCCACGGGCAGATGGAGAGGACGTACAACCAAGACAAATGGGGAGCGTGTGCGACTGCGAATCTTCAATCTAGGCACAATCATCAGGCAAGTCCCCCTGAACACAACCAGAGGAGGCACCACGAAGAGTGACCTCAGACTCACAAATGGATACACGCGGCTGGCCACTCACACTCTCACCTCCTTGAGAGCGAAGGTGAAGAGCTCAGCGAGCCGACGCTCAAGGGTACGCTCTTTGGAAGACGAAGAACGTACCCTTGAGTGGGCGCGCATGGAGGAGGCCAGGCAGGCATCGTCACTATGAGCAGGACATCTTGGTGCAGAGTGGCCAGAGGCGCCACAGTTCCAACAGGTGACGTTTGCAGCCGTGGGGGCCGAGTTCTTGCCACCGCGGCCACCCCATGGCCTTTGCCCCCATGGCCGCCACCATGGCCGGACCTGCCACTCCCCCCGAGAGGCACCCTGAGTGGAGTGCGCTGTTGCCTGCGAAGAGGAGGAAGAGAAAGTTGCGGCAGAGGAGGAAGACGAGGAGATGGTGACAGCAGCCAATGCAGCGCGATGCATGCGCTTGTTCTGCAAGGCATTCGACCAGTCGGTGAGGCGCGAGGCGGTGAAGTCAATGAGAGGGCCGACTCCGGGTGGGGAGTCAGCAGGAATAGGTTCAGAGGCAAGACGTTCAAGTTCCGCCTGAGAGACGTGCAGATACAGGTCAGACAACTGTGGAATGAGGTCAACAACTATGGACACACAGGCCGAGAGGGGACCAGGGGCGGCCTTGCCAAGGTCCCAGAGCAAGCGTAGAATGCGCGCCCAATATTCATCTGAGAAGCTCTCACTACATAGCACTATATGACACTCAAACAGCTGAAAGTCCACACACCAACATTGTCAGAACAAAAAGCGGGCAGACCTAGTGCGGGACACATTGCCAGGGAGATTCAACAAGAACATCCAATTAGAACTGACGTAAACATTGTTTTGTAAACAAACCAATGAAGCTGTGACTTTCTCATTACGTACAGATCGTGAACAGTTTTTGCTACATCATTGACAGTAGTCGATTCACTCTCCGTATTACCTTTTTAGCTCCACGTAAGCTGCTTGCACGTGCTAAAACCCACCGGCTAGTCCTGGAGATTTTTCGTTTCTAGTGATCCAGACCTGCAGTTGTCAGGTGAGGTGGCAAAGAAGTGACATGTTATCCCTATCATCTAGGGTTTGGACTTCTGAACTAGAGAGTTTGCTTCAAAAATAATGTTGAATTCAGTTATTCTTAAAAATATTGCTCTTTGTCAAAGTGAATTCGCCGTAAAATGGATTCATTCGGCAGCTCGCTTTGTTCTTTCGCTTGCCCATTGCAATGGTGCAAGATGAGAGATACTTTTCGGATGTGAGCGAGACCAAGACAAGACCAAGACTAGCAGAATGAGAATCGATACAAAACCGACATATTTTTGTCCTCTTCACCCGGGACGAGACATATTTTACTGAAGTGGAGAAAAAAGATTCCAGATCAAGATATCCCATCTTCATATAAATTTAACAGCACTATTTGTACTCTCCTGGGATGTGGCCTGCGAAGACATGATGATCTCTTGACTTGACTATTCACTTGAAATTTGGTTTTGCTTGTGGAGAAGGCTGGAACTCGGGCACTTTTGGATGTTGTGGTCTGTCTCCCCCATGTGGGTTATGGCGGAGCTGCCTTTGCCTTTCTTTCTTGGGTGCTGATCCTTTGGGGGCCACCACGCCAGCCTTCAGCCGCCCTCAGTTTTTATGTCAAATGGTCGGGCTCGACCTGTGGGTGAAGGCGTGACCTCTCTAGTGTGATGCACGAGCAAGGTGCACGCTCCACCGTCCTCAGACTCCCCCCCCCTCCCCCTTCCCTCTATTTTTAATGGATGCAAGACACGCAAGTGACCTCTTCAATATATTCACACACTCACTGTCAGTGCAGGTGACTGAGCTGAAACCAATCTCTTTGGTGGAGCGTTGACGCACACACGATGGACCATGTACTGTTGGAGTCTCAGCCAAGTGCAAGTGGCATCCACAACATCCATTCTACATCTACCTGAGAGCTTGATTGCTGTGATAAGCATAGCATACTTCTTTTTGACTTAGCATGACGTGGAGCAAACATGGTCAAGAGCATGCACCCACATACGCTCGTGGTCGATGTAGTTGACGTTCTTTTTAGTCATGCATGCAGTGATGCAGGGTTGGTGATCCTTCGAGACCACACGACCGGATTATCCCGGTGTGTCAGAAACCACCGGCGGCTCGTTCACCGACCGGTCTTGGTTCGATCCCTCAGTTGTGTCCGGGCTCCAAGTTGAACCTCTCTGAACCGGCCTCTATCACCTCGTGGACTTGTTAGTGGTGATCTAACTCCTACGTATGAGCTTGCTTGCTTCATTGTCGAGGCCTTGTTCATGATGTGCGTATCTTGTAAGGCACGACGTTTGAGATTAGACACAATTTAAAATTTTAAGCAATCTTAAAATCTTGAATCAATCACAAAATTCGAGACAAGTTCAAGATTGTTTCAAATCACTTCAAGAAGAGATCAAGATTTGGGGCACTGTAAGAATTTTGAGATGAGATTGATCTCGTCTCGTCTCATCTCGAACTCATGCACACACATGACTTGGCAAAGTTTCTTGCCACGTGTGAAGGACACAAGAAGCGTATCTTAGCCCAACCTACATTGGAAGGCAACATCTTGCATCCCTTGCCATGTAGCCCATCCAATCGTTTGGAATCATTGCATCCACTCGCGCAACACAAAAATTCCAGTCAATTATGGACCATTTCCCACACGATTCACACACTTTCCAACCAATCGTCGCTTTGACATCATGATGTCAACCAACCGTGATGCTGGTTCATTGTGATGGAACCGCGTGAATCAAACACTTGTCGCAAAGAAATGAACCAATTTGTAGATGAAAGTGATTTTCTGTAGTAATTATGTTGAGTGATAACGCCTAAATTCAAAATTCACAGTTGCCGTGTGTATACATGCGTTCATGACGACTTTTGGAATAAAAAATAAAAAAAACTGAAATATGTCTCAGATAATTCGAGATCATGAGAATCTCGTTGCTTTACTGCAAGATTGAGACGAGAATGAGTTTTGAACACAGAGTATACTCCAAGATTGGGATTTTCTCAACCTCAAACTTTGAGACTGAGAATCTCATTCCGAATCACAAAAAGATCGAGATTCTGATCTGCAGAGATTCTCGCACTTTCTCAAACACCATGCCTTAGATTGGCAGAGAGAATTTTGGCCACATGCAATGACCTTTGGTGCTTTGGTTCGAGAAGGTTGTGACTACTTCGACCACTTTCCAGAAAAGTCAACAGAAGTATCACGAACCAAATTGATGTTTAGACATTGTTCGGTCGACTTCTCAACAGCGCTTCTCAACGGAATCTTGTAAAGCCGCGCCTCGATATTCTTGAAGCCCCTTGACCCTCGTCTTCTCGGCGGAACTTCCTGAAGCAGCCACTCACGACGCGACACGTTGTATCACACATGACTATCATTTGTGACACATCCCATGTCTTAGCATCCCATGTCCCCCCCCCCCTCCCCCCCCTTACCCCCTGTTGGTTATGATTTTCAGACACTCAAGTGACCTCTGGACTCCATCCACTCATGCACATCATCACTGCAAGTGACTAAGCGGACAAGAAGCTCAAGGCACACACGTTGTGGGCCACGCATCGTTGGCATCACAGCCGGGTGCAAGAATGGAGCAAGCTCAGTTGTGCTAAGTCTTATCTGAGAACATACTTGCAATTTTCAGAGTGTGATGGTTAGCTCTCACATGAGAGACGTACTTTGGAGTGCATGAACCACATACGCTCGTGGTCGATGTGGTTGAGTTTTTCTCTTTTGCATGCTTTTAACTTAGTGAGCGAGGTTGGTGATCCCTTGGGACCACACGTCCGGTTTTATTTCGGCGTGTGAGAAACCGCCTGGAGCTCGCTCGCTCAAGAGTCAGGTTCAATCCCTGGGTGGCCCACGTCGACAGTCTCGCGTGGGTGGCCCGGTCAACTGGCACTTACCACTTCACTTGCTCCTTACTCACTCACTTGTAGTTCTTTCTGATCTGTGGTCTCAATGTTGTTTTCTAACCTCTTGTCGCTCCCGTCGCCATGGCTCCAGCGTGAGCGACTCTTGCGTGTTAGGGTGCCTATGATGGCTTTCTATCACTTCCTACTGGTATCAGAGCAAGGAGGAACCCTCCCTCCTCACCGTCGATCCATTTCCTATGGAAGAACTCTCCAGCCGGCAATCTTCATCGACTAGGAGCGTTGCTTCATTGCTTCGTTGCTGCCCAGGATGTCTTCTGCCGTTCAGCTTGCACCTCGTAGACGTCTACGGCCCACTCCTAGCTACTCCTCTGTCTCGGCTACTCCTCGCCTCTCGGCTGCCAGGCGACTCTCCTGCCACGCAGTCCCAATTGCTCTGTGCATTTTCGCTGACCGGCACTTCTCTTGCCACGCAACCTCATACCCCGCAGCTCTTAGCTCGTAGCAGTCGGCAACTCGCTCTCGGCCGCTCCACAATCTCAGTTGCACAGCTTACCTTGGCTGCCCGACGCCTCTCCCGCCACCCAGCCCACAGCTCGCAACAGTCTGCGCTGCACATCCTCGCTGTCCGGCACTTCCCCTGCCATGCAATCTCACAGCCTGCAGCTCGCAGCTCATAGCGGTTGGCAACTCGCTCTCGGCTACTGCGCAATATTTGCTGCCCCGCTTCTCTTGGCTGCACAGCGCCTTTCCTGCCACTCAGCCCACATCTTGCAGCACTCTGCTCTGCACGTCCTGGCTGCCCGGCACTTCTCCCGCCACGCAACCTCACAGCCCGTAGCTTGCAGCTCGCAGCTCATAGCGGTCTACAACTCTCTCTTGGCTGTTCCGCAATCTTAACTGCTATGCATCTCTTGGCTGCACTACTGTTCTGATCCTCTTTCTCGAGGCTTCAGCATGCTTCGGCTCTGCGCACCACCGAAGTAGAGCCCATCATCTCCTTGCCCTGCAGCAGCAACAACATCCATGTCTGCAGCCTGAATCGACACCTTGGCTTCACCACCCAGCACTGACCCAGATCCCACCTCTTCGACTGGCGTGAACGTGCACGAATTAATGAGGCGATCGCATGCCACGAGGAGCTGGCAGACCAGGCGGGACTGGAGGTATGGTCACGTCGCCGCTGCGAGAGCCCAGGGAATCATCCTGGTGAGGACTACAATCCAGCAGACCACGAGGCTTGCGCTGACGCTGTTGAGTACGCCGCCCATTGTCAGTCTGCTTCTGAAGACTCACCAACCGTACAGAACACACCAGCAACGGGGCCACAACGCAATCAACGGCATCATCAATCACCCGTAAACTCTCCCATTGCCGTTAGGACGCGTCAGTAGAGTCAGCGTGCCGTCCCTGGTGGAGCGGCACCGGAGACACCAGTAGCACTAGCAGCACCAACAGAGCCAATTCGCAGACGCAATGCTTCACGTTGTGCCCCATCCTCCGCAACCTCCCGGAAAGCTGCTGCACCTTCTGGGCCCCCTGGCATTTTTACTGTTTTGGAAGCGACCTTTGTCTCCAGCGCTGCTGTTGCTTCCACATTTGATGCCACTGCACGTGCTGCTCGTGCACCCGCTAGCACTGCTGCTGGTAGGGATGTTGAAACCTACTCCGCTGCCGCCGTGAACCAAGGATCAATAGCAGCCGCAACAATCAACATCACCATGCAGATCCCAAGCCTGTGTCTGTCGACGCACCACACCACATTGGGGCGCTCTGGGAGTGCACTACCCAGAGTCTACTCCACAACAAGTGCATCCACCATGCGGCAGTCGCAGCTGCCACCACTGCTCTCCCCTCCACTTCTTCTTCCTCTGCCTTCTCTTCCTCTCCCTCTACCTCGGCCACATCCCTCCTCAGTCAAAGTGGGGGGGGTGGCCATGGGAAGGAGAGAGGGAAAGGCACCGGAGGCTCTGGTGTGGGAGGGCAGGCCGATCGGGGCAAGGGGAAGACCTCCAGCGGTGCCAACTCGTCTGCGCCCTCCCCTAGCACTGTCACATGCTCGAACTGTGGCACCACCGGGCACTCTGCATCGAAGTGTCCAGCCCAACCAGACAACGAGCGCCTTGCATCGTCTATGTGGATGCATCGGGCGCACTCTTCTGGCACCGCTGTAACCTCTTCTCATGCCACCACCTCCACAGCTCCTGCCAGCCGCAGCTCCTCCGTTGCTATCAACGCTGCCGCCTACAGTACAGCTGCGACTCCACCGCTGCTCCCTTATCCCTGGGGATGGTCCCCAGGGTATGGGGGGGCAGTCTACTATGGCCCCCCTTTCGGGTCTTATTTGCCTCCTGCCTGGGCGTTTCCCATGCCCCGGCCCCGGCGTCACCCTTCCGGGGTTGTCATCACACCGGACCCATCTGAGGACGAGCGCCAGTTGGACGTTGTCCTCTCCAACACTGTCTACCAGTGTCACCTTCGTGATCAGAGAGGTGAGAGTGGGTCAGAGTCACTTGCGTGTTTTGTTGTTGAGGAGTTAAGCGGTCCTACGTCCGGTCATGTTCTCATGTGTCCTCCTACTGATGTCTTGTGGATTGAGGATTGACATTCTATCCGCTTGCCCCACTGTCTTGCTGCCTGTGGTCAGCGTCTTTTCCCCAACGCTGCCATTGCTTTTGTGAGTCGTGACCCCTCCACTGTTAGTGCATATGGTGGCTTCTGGATCCTTGACTCCGAAGCCACACATCACATGACCTCGTCACGTACGTAGTTTGTCTCTCTTGGTCTTGTTGGCTCTGTTCGCTTTGTTCACACCGGCTCTCGGCAGCTGCTTCCTGTTCAAGGGGTTGGTGTCGTGTGCTTTGTGGGCCCAAGGGGGGAACTATTCTTGCTCAACGTCGTGTATGTTCCATTACTTGAGTTGATTCTTCTCTCTGTCACAACGCATGACGACTAGGGCATGGACTTCTCCTATAGTCACGTCGTTGCCTCCATCTCTCACCGCACCTCTGGCCGCATCTTGGTGCAAGGCAAACGCTGTGACCGCTTGTTCCGTGTTCCTATATTTGTGCCCGTTCCTGCCACTACTGCCCACGTGCACGTGGCTCGGTCTCTTTCTCATGCACACATGCAGCTGCTGCACCGCCGCTTGTGCCACATCCACACTGCTACCATTGACAGCTTGCTTCGTGTGCTTCCCACAAATGGTCTTGATGCTGCTACATTCCCTGTCCCTTTCCCCCTGATTTCCTTGATTGCGACCGGGGCAAGATGCATCGGTCCCCTTTTTCCACCTCTGACTCTTGCACGTCCCACCCCCTCGATCTCCTACATGCTGATGTCATGGGGCCTCTTTCTCATGACGTTCTTTGTGGGGTTGGTCGTTACGTTCTCTGTCTTACTGATGACTTCTCTCGCATGCGCTGGATCTTTGCTCTCAAACAGAAAAGTGACATCTGTTGCACTCCTGAGTCCTGGCTTCCACAGACTGAACTCGCCTGTGGACGTTGCCTCCGTGTCTTTTGCTGTGACCGTGGTGACGAGCTCATGGAACCTACTGCTTGCTTTCTCACGTCTCGCGGGGTGTGCATTGAGGCTACGACCCCATACACAACCCCGCAAAACGGGGTCTATTAACTTTGGAACAGGACTCTTGCTGATGGTTTCCGCTCTCTTCTCACTGCCTGTGACCTCCCTCCTCTCTTCTCGTTCGAGGTCACGTCCTACATGACGTGGGTTTGGAACCACATTCCTCACGGTCCCCTCCCTTGTCATATTACCCCATTTGAATGTTGGTTCGGTCATCCCGCCGACCCTCACCCTACTCATGTCTGAGGATGTGTCACAGCTGTTGGGCTCCCGGAGGACCTTCGTGATGGCAAACTCAGTCCTCATGCGCGTCTTTGCACCTTTCTCGATGTCTCAGCCTTGTCCAAAGCTTGGCGCTTTTGGGACTCCGACCGGGCCCGCGTAGTTGAGTCCCGTGACGCTCTCTTCTTTGAGGATGTCTTTCCTCGCGACCTGTCACGTATTGCTGCGCCCTCTTCCCTGTCCTCGCTCTGTCGGCTTGGGGGGTGTCTTTCTCAACCTCCGATCTTGCACGGGTTCCGCCAGCACTATCGCGTTCCATATCGTCCTCCTCTACGGGCCCCTCCTCCTCTGAGGTCCCTTCCTCCCCTGAGGTCTCTTCTCCACCTGAAACGCTTTCCAGCGCCTCACCTTCTCCCTCTGTCTCCTCTGAGTATGCGTTGGCGCCTCTCAGAGCTATGCAAGCTTCTGTGACACCCCGGCATAGTCTTCCCCACAAGTTGTCCCCTCCGATGCCTGCTTCGCAGCCCTCTGCATCCGTTTGTGCGACAGAACCCCCTCTTGTCACTGATGCCCCTCCAATCGGGCAAGAGTCGTATACCTCCCGAGGAAGACTCCGTTCCCTTCCACCGCATTCTGCCTCACAGTCCACTCAGCCTTCCCAGCGCTGCACTTGCTCCAGTGAATTCTCCACTGCAGCTGACTCAGCTGCCAAACCTACTGGACTGGATGCACTTGGTTTTGCTGTCAGTGTGGTCCACCCCAACTCATCTGTGGGATATACACTCGTAACTTACGAGTTTTACAGTGCCCTTTGAGGAACTTTCTACGAAGCCATAGCAACTTACGGCTCGTCAAATGGTGAAGCGTGGGGGGAGATACTCTCAGTTTTGCTAGCGGCCATGGCAAAAATCTAGGAAGTGTAGCTAGTAACAAGCCATAGAGGTCTTACGGGTGAGAGCTCGCTATGCGAGCTCCACCCATGGGCCGGCGAGCGAGGTTCGCCTGCCACTCAATCGAACCGGGGAGAATACCCCGGAAGCCCAGAAATGGGCTCGCAAGTGCATGCGATGCCCGAGGGCATCTTAGACTAGGTCGCTATAAAAAACAGCCTACTTTCTGCCTGCCCACAAGCATAGTTTGAAGCTACAAGTAGGCCTGAATTTGCAAAACCTAAACGATGTCACTTCCTACTTGGAGGCATAAGTAGGTGCTGCGTGAGGGGATGAGCATGAGGGAAAGCCATCGGTCTTTGGCAAAGAGGAAGAGGGCCATACGGAACCAGCCGTGCCTTGTTGGCAGTGGCAGCACGCAAAGACTGGGACATCTATCAAATGGATGTCAAAAATGCCTTTCTGAATGGACCACTTGAAGAAGAATTGTATGTAAAACAGCCTGAAGGCTCTGAGGACGGAACAGACGGGGTTGGGCTCTTGCTGAAGGCATTGTATGGCCTGAAGCAAGAACCAAGGTATTGGAACAAAGAGATTCGTCGCACGCTGGAGAGCGGTGGGTTCATGCAAAGTATTTGTGATCCCTCACTTTTCCTCCGTTGGGACAATGGTCTGCCTATCGCACTGCTCGTCTATGTGGATGATTTTCTGATCCTGTCCCCATCTCTCACACTCATAGGGCAGGCCAAGGCACTGCTCACAGCGCACTATAAAATGACGGACCTGGGTGAGGCACAAAAATTCTTGGGCATGACCATCACATGTGACCGCACAGCACGCACCTTGACCCTCCATCAAGGTCGATTTCTAGCTCACCTCACTGAACGCCCAGCACCTTGTACAACACTTACCACCACAGCAGACACCCATGAGCCCCGATTTGTATGCACACCTGCTTGACTCACGCACAACAGATTACGGTCCAGACACAGATCCAACACTCTACAGACAGGTCACTGGGAGTCTCTCATACCTTGCCTCCACTACACGTCCCGACATTGCATGTGCCATCAATGTGCTTGCTCAGTTCAGCCAACAACCACGCAGCACGCATCATAAAGCACTGTTGAAGCTGCTGCATTATGTGCTGGACACCGCTGTGTTTGGTCTGGTGTTCACCCCTGGCGCAAGTCTAGTGTTGGATGGATACTGTGACAGCGATTATGCCCGTGATCGTGCAGCACGCAGTCGAGGGGGATATGTGTTTCATGTGTGGAGAACTGCTGTGTCGTGGCGCAGCGTCAAACAGTCATGTGTGGCATGCAGTGTGGCAGAGGCAGAGTACATGGCGTTGGGTGAAGCAGCATGTGAGGGGATTTGGCTCGCACGCTTGCTTGAGGAATTGGGCATCCACACATTTCCTGTCCCCGTGCACAGCAACAGCTTAGCAGCTCGCCGCATTGCAGCAAATGATGGTGTGTTGCATCCACGCACAAAGCATATAAGTGTCGAACATCACTTTGCTCGAGAGGCAGTGGAGGCCGGGGCGGTGATTGTCTGCCCCATCAGTGGCCAGGCCCAGCTTGCCGACTTCCTTATCATGGCTCTTTCATCTCCCTCCCTCCTGCTCCAACTGCAACACCTTGGCTGCATGCCCGCCGCACTCCCATCCAAGGGGGCGTGTTAATCTTGCACTGTACACATTCCTTCTCGTGGGTGGTTGTGAGTGCGCAGGGCATGCTAGCGCATGGAGTGGAGGCGATGCACCATGACAACCCGTAATTCCCTCTGCACGAGTGGTCGCCTCCTACAGGTGCATAGGTGTCCGTGAAGTCCTGGCCTGGTATCTGGTGAAAACCTTTGGCGACTAGCCGTGCCTTATACTTCTCAATCAGGCCCTTGAGGTTCCTCTTCAGTTTTAACACCCACTTCACATCAATGGCCTTACGGCCGGGTGGCAAGGGCACCAGCTCAAACACCTCATGTTCCAACAGTGCGCTCAGTTCTGCCGCCATCGCCTTTTCCCATTCAGTGGCATCTCGGCGCCCCCTTGCCTCAATAAGGGTCAGGGGCTCAGTCGCATTGTGATCCATGACTGCGGTCCCAAAGTGTGATAGAACTGTTTGTAGTCAACTCTGGGGATATCGCGCAGAGATCGTCGCACCGGTTTGGGCGATGGTGATTCTGCACTTTCTGTCACAGCAGGCTGGGTTAGTGGGGTGAGACCTGGAGGTACCTGCGTGGCGCTGGACTCTGTGCTAGCCAGATCAGTGGATGAGAGAAAGCCCTTTGGCACATGGGTGGCCGTTCCACCATTCTGCATTGGTTGAGAAATCCGACCCACGTTTTGCGATGGTGGTGACATGAAAACAGGCACGCTTACATACTCGGGGTAGCGCTCAGGCATGGACAGAGAAGGAGCATGACGCAATGTACGGAACACCTTATAAGACATGTGTTCCAAAAATGAAGCATCTCGACTTTCAACAAAGCAGTGGTTTATGGGGTCCCAAAACCGCCATGCCTTCGAAGCATGAGAGACCCCGACAAAGACGCACCAACGGCCACGTGGACTCAGTCTGTGCTCTCGTTGCGGTGGGGCAAACCAGACGCATGCCATTGTATCCCACACCCTGGCTGGTCGCAGGTCAGCCTTTTCTTTGAACCATCGTTCCCATGGTGTCATCGACTTGGGCAGTGAGCCTTGTGGGATACGGTTCCATACCCAGGTGACATACATCACGGCCTCTTCCCAAAATCCAAAGGACAGGCTGGACTCAGTTAGCAGTGTGCGCAGTGCATCACCAAGGGTTTTGTGCCAACGTTCTGCCACTCCAAGTTGTGGTGTGTAGGGTGCAGTGGACTGATGTTCAACTCCTCTGACCTTCAGTTCTGCTGTCAGTGTACCGAGAAACTCACCACCTCTGTCAGTTCATAACTTTAGAAGTGAACACCCTGTCTGGCGCTCAGCCAAAGGGATCCACTCTGTAATCGCGTGCTGAGCATCGGCCTTAGTTTTTAGTAGAAAGGCGCAGCGAAAACGGCTGTAATCGTCAGTTAGGGTTAAGACATACAGTGAGGCATACTGGAATGATGACACTGGCATGAGTCCTGTGAGATCAGCGTGTACGAGTGCCTGGGGCCTCGTTGTCGCACTGTCTGATTTGGGAAAGGTTGTCTGTGTGCTTTCCCTTCGTGACACTCAAGACATGTGTTGGGTTTAAGACCATGTGGACAATCGTCAGGAAGCAGGCCGTGTGCTGGGGTGTGTTTCAGCAAGTCAGTGACTGTTTCAGTGTTGATGTGTGCTAGGCGATGGTGAATGAGATCTATATGTGCTGCATTAGTGCTTGTGACGATGTGCGCTTGGGGTCGGCTCACTCGTGAATGGACAAAGGGGAACACTGTCAGTTTGTCCAGCATGTCAGTTTGCAACGGCCCATCAGCCAGCAATGCACCAGATGCTTCAAAGAGCATGCAACGTTGTTTCTGTGTAAGTGCGGACACATTAGCTTGTTGGTCCAACTGCCCCCCAGAAAGCAAGTTGACTTTCAGCCGCGGTACATACAAGACGCCGGTCACCCACGATATCCCGCCCAGTGCCTGGAGAGCCACTTTTCCCACATCCTCAACATACAAGACCTCCCCAGACCCAGTCTTGACACCCTCAACATCGGATGTGGCATGCAATGTGACAAACAGCTGACGATGCGGGGACATATGATGCAATGCGGCAGTGTCAAACAGCCACTCGTGCATGGGCAATGTGTGTGATGTGGTGATATGAGTGTGCCCCAACTTCTGACCTGGAGGCTGTGAGATGGCGGTCGGCTCAGGTGGGTGCAGCTCCATGGGCGCACTCCATCCTGCTGATGCAGACCAGGATGGAGGTGCGGCGCCGGTGGCTGACCAAATGTCGGACGTGTCTGCTGCGTGGATGGAGTCATGATCCGCTGCAGAGCCAGACATGCACGCCAGTAGTGACCCGGCTACTTGCAGTAGTTGCAGGTGCGGTTCCCCGCTCCTTGACCACGCCCTCGTCCTCCACCGCCTTGTCCGCCTCGGCCTCTTCCACCCCCACGGCCTCCTCCTCCTCCTCCTCCACCCGAGTGATGGTGTGGTGGAAGGGGGGTGCCTCCTCCCAGATGCGCGAACGCACTCGCTGCTGCACCCTCATCTTCGCGTGCCTCGCCCTTCAGGATATCTTCATAGTTCCGAAACTCTTCAAACACCTCAGCTAAGTCGGTATTCTCAATTTCGGCAACTTTCAGCTTTCAAAGCAGTCCGCGTTGGAAGTCCTTGTACGGTTCTCCGAGGTGCAGAAGAACCGGATCCAACCACTCCAGAATGGTGCTGGAGGCACCAAGGCCGAGGATGAGCCGACGAAGATCCATGGCAGCATCCCAATATTCAGCAACCGGTGCACCTGGCTTGGGACGATGGTTGCGGAGCTTCTCGTGTAGGGCGATGACTAGAGCCATCCCCTGCTCCTCCTTCCGCGTGGTCAGGTGCTGCCATGCCTCGTGGGATTGAGGTTCTCCGCTGCGTGGATTTTCAAGACCCTCTCCTTTTCCCCCAAAGCGATAATGACGGATGGAGTACTGTTGTTCATCGAGGTGTGCGCATGTCAAGGCATTGAACGCTCTCAGGAGCACCCGTGCGTCAGTGCCCTCGGGCGGCGGAGCTAGGTAGTAATCCTCAAGACCATGCTCTGCCGCCCATGAGAGGAACACATCCTTCCAACACAGAAATTCACGCACGCCGAGCGACGGCGGCGTAAGGTCCTTGTGGGAAAATACCCTGCTGAGGTCATCCCACGACATGGCCGTAGAGGTTGCGCCGGCGGCGGCGCCGCCAATAGCTCCAGCGGCGGCGCCTGTGCCGGTGATAGCCCTGGCATTCACACCGGCCCCTCCTGGATTAGATGCAGCTGCGCTCATGCTGCTAGGGAGCCTTTCTAAGCTCTACTGCCCTCTCGTTGCTGCCAAAGAAAATTTCGACAGCAATTCGCCGGGCCCACTTTGGGCCCAGATTTCTGCCGCGAGCCCTAAGCTCGTTTGGGATCGCCTCTCCCGACTTCAGGACGTCAGCCAGGCCTTCTTAGACCTGCACACGTCCCCTCTGGGCTGGGAGACCCCGCCGTCACCCTTGATAGGGGCACGACAGCGCTTGGGCTCATTCCCTTGGCCCCTTGCCCCTTTTTGCGTCCCTTCCCTTGCTTCCGCCGCCCCTACTCTGTGCGCGCGGCCTAGGGAAGGGCGTTCAACGCCCCTAGGGTCGTGCGCGACCTGCTTTTGCGGCTGTCGTGTGGCTCTACTGTCGCGCGTCACTCGGCAGCCCCCTTCTTTGCTTGGCGCCACCTCGATTCCCCACCGTCTGGTGTCCTGTCTAGCTCTGATACCATGAGGAACTTTCTACGAAGCCATAGCAACTTACGGCTCGTCAAATGGTGAAGCGTGGGGGGAGATACTCTCAGTTTTGCTAGCGTCCATGGCAAAAATCTAGGAAGTGTAGCTAGTTACAAGCCATAGAGGTCTTACAGGTGAGAGCTCGCTATGCGAGCTCCACCCGTGGGCCGGCGAGCGAGGTTCGCCGGCCACTCAATCGAACCGGGGAGAATACCCCGGAAGCCCAGAAATGGGCTCGCAAGTGCATGCGATGCCCGAGGGCATTTTAGACTAGGTCGCTATAAAAAACAGCATACTTTTTGCCAGCCCACAAGCATAGTTTGAAGTCACAAGTAGGCCTGAGTTTGCAAAACCTAAACGATGTAACTTCCTACTTGGAGGCACAAGTAGGTGCTGCGTGAGGGGATGAGCATGAGGGAAATCCGTTGGTCTTTGGCAAAGAGGAAGAGGACCATGCAGGCGGGATGGAGGCGACCACTCGTGCAGAGGGAATTACGGGTCGTCAAGGTGCATCGCCTGCACTCCATGCGCTAGCATGCCCTGCGCACTCACAACCACCCACGAGAAGGAATATGTACAGTGCGAGATTAACACCCTTGAGGCACCTGTTGCCTTCTACGTCATTGCCTGCTTTGCAGCGAGCGGACTACCCCCTTCCCACCAGAGCCTACTACTATGCGTCAAGCGAGGGAGGAAGGTGGCGCTGACCTCTCAGAAAAGGCCATGCATGAGGAGTTCACCACCCTAAAGGAACATGAGGTCTTTGAGTTTGTTGATCTCCCACCAGGTTGCAAGGCCGTTTCGGCTCTCTGGGTTCTTCGGCGCAAGCTGAAACCTGATGGCACGGTCGATAGGTATAAGGCCTGCCTTACAGCCAAGGGATTCTCCCAGGTTCCACGCATCCACTTTGATGAGACGTTTGCCCTAGTCACACGATACACCACGGCCAGAGCTCTCCTGAGACTGGTCGCCCCACACGATTAGGAACTGGAGCAGATGGATGTCAAGAATGTGTTCCTACATGGACGACTGGATGAGGAGATCTACATGGTACAGCCCCCATGCTTCACTGATAGCACAGACAAGGTCTGGCGGCTGCGCAAGGCTCTTTACGGGCTCAAACAATCACCCCGCTGTTGGAATCAGGAGATCTACTCCACACTCAAGAGAGGAGGATACCGTTGTAGCACTGATGACCCAACACTCTTCTTGAGTCCACCCTCGCAGCCCTTAGTGGCCATACTGGTCTACATGGATAATCTTCTCATTGCGTCGCCCATTCCTGCGGTGGTGCAGTCAGTGAAGACTCTCCTATAATCCGCCTACAAGATGAAAGACCTTGGCCCGAATCGATTGTTCTTTGGCATGGAGCTTGAGCGTGACCGCCAGCGCCGCACTCTGTACGTGCACCAGGCTGCCTACATTTGCAGCCTTGGGGAGCGCTTTCCCTCCTGGTTGGCTGACACTCCCACTGCATCTACACTGATGACTCCAGCTGGTCAGCGTCCACTGATGTCACTTGACACGTCTCAGTTGGGTGAGCCTGTCGATGTCACCGATTACCTCAGTGTGATTGGATCCCTGATATACCTCGCCACCACCACTCAGGCAGACGTGGCCTTCTCGGTCAATTTTCTTGCCCAGTTCTCATAGCAGCCTCGCCAGAGGCATCTTGAGGCAGCACTACGTGTTGTCCGCTATGCACTGTCCACCGCACGAGTAGGGTTGTGTTACATGTCACATCCTTATGTGGTTGTTGATGGGTACGCTGACAGTGATTGGGCTCATGACACACACGCACATAGTCGCACAGGCTACATCTTTCTCGTGTGTGGGACTGTTGTCTTTTGGAAGAGTGGAAAGCAGGGATGCGTTGCTCGTAGCTCCTTTGAGGCGGGGTACATTGCACTTGGAGCAAGTATGTGTGAGAGTGTGTGGTTGTCTCGCCTGCTGCAACAGCTTCGTGTTCCCGTTCGTTGCATCACACTACACTGCGACAATCAAAGCACCAAAACAATCACGGAGCATGTTGGCATGCATCACTCGCGCACTTAGCACATCAGCATTGAGCATCACTTCGTTCGCGAGCGCATTGCTGCAGGAGAATTTCAGGTTGTCTGGGTTGACACTCGTCAGCAGTGTGCAGACTTTCTCACCAAAGCTCTTAGCAGTGGAATGTTCAAGGTAGCTATGCATGGAATTGGTCTGTATCGTACACGTGATGTCCCTGTGATTACCGCCTCTCCATTGTATGTACTGTTGCTCTTTATGTGGAGCGTGGACTGTTCGTCAATGGGTCATGGGGGAGTGTTGGTTACAATTGTCAGACACGCACGTGATCTCTTGACTCCATCCACTCATGCACATCATCACTGCTGGTGACTAAGCGGACATGAAGCTCAAGGCACACACATTGTGGGCCACGCATTGTTGGCATCATAGCCGGTTGCAAGAATGGAGCGAGCTCAGTTGTTCTGAGTCTTTTCTGAGAATATACTTGCAATTTTCAGTGTGTGATGGTAAGCCCTCACTTGAGAGAAATACTTCAGAGTGGATGCACCACATATGCTCGTGGTCGATGTGGTTGAGTTTTGCTCTTTTGCATGATTTTACCTTAGTGAGCCAGGTTGCTGATCCCTTCGGACCACACATCCGGTTTTATTTCGGCGTGTGAGAAACCGCCTGGAGCTCGCTCGCTCCAGGGTCGGGTTCGATCCCTCGGTGGCGTCCGGATCCCACGTGGAGAGTCTCGCGTGGGTGGCCCGGTCAACTGGCGCTTATCACTTTGCTTGCTCCTTACTCACTCGTAGTTCTCTCTGAGCTGTGGTCTCAACGCTGTTTCCTAACCTCTTGCTACTCCCGTCGCTATGGCTCCAACGTGAGCAACTTATGCACGTTACGGTGCCTATGCCGGCTTTCTATCACTAGCTCCATCCATGGCGTGTTTCATCCCCATGCACTGAAGAATCCATGGATGGAACAAATTCCGTCCCGGCTCATTTTCCAAGCGTGCACACCCAAAATTAAATACACCTACATTTCCACGTGGTGTGGGAACAAACAGGCATGAATTGGGTTCAGCCAAACTCCTCGTGCTGATCCAACCGAGACTATGTTGCTGAAGTTTGACAACATTAGCCTTCCTTACGCTTCCATACAATCTAGCCATTGTGATTTGTGACGTTCTTGTCGACCTGTACAGTTTACTATGACCATTCGGCCACGTCCATGCTCGTGCACATCCCTGATGCGGACCCAGGTGGCACCGAGGCTTCGTCTGGTGGTGGACTACCTGCTCGGAGCTGATCGACGGTCGCCCCAGAGTCCTGGATGCTGTCTGGGACCCTCTGCATTTTTTCTGCAGCTTTTAGGATTTCATCGGTGGACTGGCCATGGGCCCGATTTACATGTCTTTGTACTGTGTGTCCACCGTTTGTTGCCAGATGCATGCATGTGACCAGTCCTAGCGTCCGGCTTGAGATTCTTCATGTGTAGGTTCAGACGGCGTAGCTTTCTGACTTGTCTAAGCTGAGTTACGGCCAAAACAGTGGTTTTGGGCCGGTTTTAGGACAGACCTTGCACTGTCGCGTGCGACACCCGCCGTGCGCCGCGGCAAGTACTTATGCCATGGACCTGTCATTTGTCATTTCTCTCTGCAAATGCTATTGAAGCATTCTGACACTTTACCTTGTGTCCCCTAGCCAGACCCTTGCCGTTGCGTGCACGACTTGTGACTCTCGTCATCGTCTGACCAGGCAGTGACGCATCGTCAGTGGCAATATCGCTAGGAAGCTGTCACACATTTTCTCATGGTACCAGAGCAGCGAGACCCCTCTCGCTGAGCTGCGCCGCAGAGACGTAGCACCGGTAGCAGCAGTGAGAGTCACCACCGCCGCCGTATCTTGGGACTCATTGCAGCCGTTTTCAACAACGACATCATCACTCAGACCCCACAACCACATCGGGTGAGCTACGACATTTACTAGCACCAGCAGCAGCAGCAGCAAAAACAGCACCACTAGGTGGCAGTAACACTCGTGTCTGGCTGCCAACCTGTACAAAAAAAAGGGAGTAGCAGCTCGCAACAGCAGCTTGCGGCGGCGGCTGCGAGCACTGACAACGTGTAGCGGCGACAGTAGCTCGCAGCAGCAGCGGCATCAGCAGTCGCGAGCAGCAACAGCAGCGTAGCAACAGTGGCGGAAGCAGCAGCAGCACAATAGCAGCATTGCAGCAGCTGCAGCGACTGCAACGCAGCAGCAGCGGAAGCAGCAACAGCGTAGTAGCAACATTGCAGCACCGCAACAGTAGCATTGCAGCTGCTGCGCAGTTACTGCTATACAGAAACTGCATAGCACTACGCAGGCCTGCATGGCACTGTGCTGGCGTGCACAATCCTTGCGCAGCCGCGAGCAGGGAGTGACAGGTCACCCCCACCGGTCACGCCGAGTTCGCGTGACCCTCCAAAAAAAAATCGCGGGTGTAAAAAACGCTAGCGTAAAAAATGCTAGCGTTTTTTCGCTAGTGTAAGAAACACTGACGTCATCATCGGCTGTACTGACGTCACCATTTGGGGTCAACACGTCAATGTTTCTGAACATTTCAAATCCTCGAGAAACACTGTCGGTTTCTCGTTCGAAGCATTTTCTTAAGTTCGGCCTTATACTGAGTGCTGACATGGCTCCAACCGGTGACAAAGGCAAAGGACCACTAGATCCTTCTTCCTCCTCCTCCGGGGTCATGAGCCCACGCTCGCAGGCCATTGTGGACCTGCGGAGTCAGCGGGATAAGAAACGTTGCCTACAGCAGCAGGAGACCAACGCCATCTGCACGCTCACTGATTTTCTTCGGAGTCAGTCCACGGTCCCACAGCACACCTCCGGGGGAGTCGACGGTGTCACATCTTCTGCACAGCAGTCAGCATCAACACCGAGGAGAGCAGCAGGATAGGACCTGCGACTTCTTGACCCTTTGGAGGAGGACCTTGATATGCCAGACATGGATGATGACACTCCCGAGAGTAAGATTCGCGTACTTCAGGAGCGTCTTCGCCACTTGCAGATGCGTTTCGGTTCCCGGTTCCCAAAGATCCGATCTTCGCGTGAGACCTATCTCGGCGACTTTCCTCGTCTCGATGCCTTCCCCATCCCTCGTCTTTCCCATCCTGTGGTTGCTCTCGCTACACAGCGGCAACCTAAGGACTTCGAGACACCGTCCCCACGATATGTCAGCGAGGACAGCTTTGACTGTTGGGAGACCCTCTTCCAGGTCTGGGCCACTTAAGAGAGGGTTTTGCCCCACTACCACAGTCAGTACCAGGTTACAGACCGTGCTCAGGTGCTGACAGCGGCTCGGGCGATGCGCGGACTCCTTTACGCCATGCCTCGCGAGACTGTCATGGACTTTCGCCCCTTCCTGTGAGAGGCCGGCACAGGCGCAAGTGCTGACCCATGTCGGGGCTGGGAGCTGGCATTGTCCCTGCTTGCTGCAGAGACGCACGCCACCCGCGCGGCTCACATCCGTGTCTTCCGCTCCCTCAGGGACCTGCCGAGCCTCCAGCCACTTACTTGCAGCGCGCCATGTGCATCTACATGCGCCTTGGGACCACAGGAGGGACACAGTTGTGGGCGCTTCGCATGCCTATAATCGGAGTCCGTCTTGAGCATGCTGACATCTTCACAAGGTACAGCGACGCCGTGCTCGAGCCCTTCTCCACCTCCCTTCATCTTCTTCCTTGGGCGCATCAGCTTTTCCTCCAGGTGAAATTCGCTCGCGAGGCAGCCGTCGCCCACCAGGAGAGTTCACTTGCTACACCGGTCATCGCGTCACCACCGACTCCTCTCTCGCAGTTCACTTCTCCATCCTCTGGCACGCCCTCCTGTTCCCCTTCCACTCAGCTACCCCGACTCAGACGCAGGGTGTGGCAACAACAGCATAAGGGAAGAAGAGAAAAAAGAGGCGTGGCTCGGGACAACAGCAGTCCCCACAGCAGCAATCATCAGACGGTAGCAGTGGACACACTGTTCACTGCTACAACTGTGGAGGCGCTCATCACTACACGGAGCAGCCGCTCGACTCGGCGCAGATCACTCGTAGTCTTCAGGCTTCACACGCACAACACTCTGCGTCGAGCAGCACAGCCTCTAGTCGCACGGCGACCATGACCGCAGTAGTTCCCACTTCCCCACCGACGAGCAGCTGTTACCCGGACCCCCGTGACTGCACCATCGCTGAGCTCCGTCAGCTCCTGGCGCTTCGCTCTCAGGGAGGTGCAAGTGTGTTGTCACAGCCGGGTGGTTCACAGACTGTTTGTTCGTCTGTTTTCATCTCTTGTGATGACTCGTGTGGGGGAGCACAGGTGGCATGTGATAGTGATGGGCCTGACGGTATAGATTAGATTTCTGAGTTTCACCTGTGCGCCCTTCCTCGTTCTCCCTCCTCTGTTGCCGAGCGCCCGTCTCCAGCCAAGTGTTCCATTGCCCGTTGCACCGTGATATCCTCGATTCGTGATTCGGGTGGCACTTGGATCATCGATTCCGGTGCCACTCACCACGTGACATGTCGTCGTAGTGACTTTGTTGTTCTCCGTCCTATGGCGTCTGTTCGCTCCGTTCCCACAGGCTCTGGTCAGTCCTTGCCAGTCCAGGGTGTTGGGGTTGTGTGTTTTGATGGTCCATCTGGCCCCTTGTATCTGTCCGACGTACTTTTTGTGCCTGACCTTGAGCTCAGCTTGCTCTCTGTGCGTGCTTGCACTTTGATGGGACTCTCTTTGGAGCACACTACTGACTCCGCGACAGTGAGTGCTCCTGATACTCGCACTGTTGTTCTTCATGCCTCTGTTGTGGATGATCTTTATCGTGTTCCTCGGATCTTTTCTTCTCGTTGCTCCCCTTCCCCTCTTGCTCGTGTGTTTATCACTAGTGTCCTGTCTGCTGAGCACGAGCGCCTGCTGCATCGACGTCTGTGTCATGTGGGCTCTGACACTGTATTGATGCTCATTAGGACAGAGGCCGCCCTCAGTCTTGAAGCGACCTCTTTCGAGAAGCCACCGAAGACCGATTTTCTGTTTTGCGATCAGGGTAAGATGCATCGCTCCACCTATCATGACTCCCGTTCTCAAGCCCTCCGTCCCCTCGAGCTGGTCCACTCGGACCTTCTCGGTCCTCTCCCTGTCGAGTCCTTATCCGATCGGGGCCGATATGTCCTGACCCTGACCGATGACTTCACCCGGATGCGGTGGGTCTACAGCCTGCGCCAGAAGAGTGATGCCGCTCTCGCGGTTCGTCTCTGGCTAGTGATGGCTGAGCGTCAGTCTCGCCACTCGCTGCACACCTTTCGCTCGGATCGCGGCGGCGAGTTTCTTGGCGAAATGGACAGTGTCTTTTCCGAGCGCGGGATTTTTCACCAGGTCTCTGCTCCTGCCACTCCTCAGTAGAACGGTGTCTCTGAGCGCTGGAACGGGACCATGGAGGATGCGGTTTGTGCTATGCGGTCTGAGTGCGATCTCTTGGAATCCTTCGCCTTCGAAGGATTCGCCTACATGACGTGGGTCTGGAACCGCCTCCCGCACGGTCCTCTTCCAGACCACGTTACACCATATGAGCTTTGGTTTGGCCACCGTGTCGATCTGCGTCTTTCTCGTGTCTAGTGCTCTGTGGCTTCTGTGTGGTACACGGAGGATCAGCAGGGGTCCAAGCTCTCTCCGCGGGGTCGCTTGTGTACCTTCGTTGGTATCTCCCCGCGGTCGAAGGCCTGGCGTTTTTGGGACCCCGCTTGTCGTTGCATTGTTGAGTCCCGCGACGCGCTCTTCTTTGAGTCTCTCACCTACCGCGATCTGACCTCAATTGTGTCGATGTCTGTCACACACGTTCCTACGTATGAGGTTTCTTGACGGATGGGGGAGTCTGAGCCTACGAGCACCTCTCGTCTGGCTGATGTGTCCGTTCGAGCCCCTCCCATTTCTTGGTCTCTGGATCTTGATGACCCGGCAATCATCACTGTCGGCCCAGAGACCTCTCCCGTCCAGCCTGTCTTCTCTCCTGCACCCTCGCGCCCCACAGACACCCATGATGTTGTCCCTCTATCCACCGATACTCCTGTCTCTGTGCGCGGTCCTGCTGCCACTCCCAGTCCTGCGTCTCCCATCAGTTCACCAGCCTCTCCTCCCACTGCATCACGTGCCTCTGTGCCTCAGTCCTCACCGGATGTGATCGTGCCTGTCTCTGTGCTTGCGGTCAGCCCTTCAAGCCCAGGCTACTCGCGTGAGCCCGGTGGTCGTCTTCGACCGTTGGGCTCCGTAGCCCAACGAGTGTCAGGTCTCACACCCAGGCGCTCCACTCGCAGCGTTGCGAGTGGCGATCCCGACACAAAGGCCCTCGGCCTGAGTATCCGTACAGGTCACACAGAGGTACATCTAGCGTGTCTTGTAGGGCACGATCTCGTCACTTGCAAGTTTCGTACCGCTTGTGATGTAGCAGCTGACCTTGTGGTCGTCAGGCCTAGTTATGAGGCGTGTGCACTCGCCACTCAGAGCTCTCCCTTGTTGGCGCCTGATCCGGACACACTGAGGGACGCCCTCTCATCATAGGATGCCGACGCGAGTGCCGCCTACGAGGATGAGCTTCGTGCCATCCGAGAGCACGGAGTTTACGAGCTAGTCGACCTTCCACCTGGGAGGAAGGCGATTCAGGTCAAATGGGTCTTTCGCAAGAAGGTGAAGCCGGATGGCTCACTGGAACGCCACAAGGCTCGCTTGGTCGTCAAGGGGTACTCTCAGATCTAGGGCATTGATTACATTGACACCTTTGCCCTTCTCGGTCGCATGACCTCAGTTCACGCTCTGTTTGGTGTGGTGGCTGAGCATGACTGGGAACTGCACCAGATGGATGTGAACAATGCATTCCCCCATAGCTCTCTGGATGAAGAGATTTACGTGGCCCACCCACCAGGCTTTGAGGACGGTGACAAGGTGTGGCGCTTGCGCAAGTCCTTGTACGGACTCAAGCAGTCTCCTCGGTGCTGGAACCGGGAGATCATAGGCACTCTGACTCGTGCGGGATATGTACAGAGCGAGGTAGATCCCTCTCTTTTCACTGCCATCCTGGTCTAAAAGGACGACCCCCTGATCGCGTCTCCCTCCATGGAGGCCGTGAAGGAGGCCAAGGCGGTCCTCCAGACTGCCTATAGGATGAAGAACCTTGGTCCTGCAGCAGTGTTTCTTGGCATGGAGATTGTACGAGACCGCATACGCCGGACGCTTCTGTTGCATCAGGCCCGATACGCACGCGTTGTGGGGGAGCGCTTCAGTAACCTCCTTGGCGAAGTGCCCACGGCCTCCACACCTCTCACACCTGACTGACAGGACGCCCTGAAGGTGGACAATCCCACACAGCTGGGGGAGTCAGTGGATGTGACCTTATACCTCCGCCTCATCGGATCTCTGATGTACCTAGCCACTACCACACGCTCCGACATCGCTTTTGTCGTCAACCTCCTTGCATTGTTTTCGCAGGCTCCATGTGTTAGAGCCCTCCAGGCGGCTGTGCGAGTGGTGCGGTACGTGGTTTCCACGCCGTACCTCAGACTCTGCTTTCGCCTGCAGTGCTCAGTGGTTCTTGACGGCTACACCGACAGCGACTTGGCCCGGAGCCTAGATGGACGCAGTCGCACCGGCTACGTGTTCTTGCTCGGTGGTACCGCTGTGTCATGGCGTAGTGGGAAGCAGGGCTGCATCACACGTAGCTCATCGGAGGCAGAGTATGTTGCTCTGGGTGCAGGGGCTGCTGAGGCAGTGTGGCTGCAGCGCCTGTTCCTTGAGCTAGGTCAGTCAGTGCCCGCCATTGTGCTTCGTTGTGACAACCAGAGTGCTCTTGCCGTTGCGGAGAACTCTCGTGTCTTTCATGCTCGCACGAAGCACATTGCGGTTGAGCATCACATCCTGCGTGATCTGGTGGAGCGACACTTGATCTCCGTCATATGGATCGGCACTGACATGCAGCGTGCTGACTTCTTGACGAAGGCACTGGCGCGCGGGATGTTTTTGGTGGCCATTCATTCTGTTGGGCTTCACCCCTTGCCTGAGAGTGATTGAGCACGGGGTGTGTCTGTGTCTGTGTCACGACTGTTTTTGCACTCGTTGCACTCGTTTCAGTACTGTACGTGTATGGACATGTGTACCATCGGGTCATGGGGGAGTGTTGTGATTTGTAACGTTCCTGTCGACCTGTACAGTTTACTGTGACCACTCGGCCGTGTCCATGCCCGTGCAGATCCCTGATGTGGACCCAGGTGGCACCGGGGCGTCGTCTGGTGGTGGACTACCTCCTCGGAGCTGATCGACGGCCGCCCGAGGGTCCTAGATGCTATCTGGGACCTTCTGCAGTTTTTGTGTAGCTCGTAGGATTTTATCGGTGGACTGGCCGTGGGCCCGATTTGCATGTCTTTGCATTGTGTGTGCACCGTTTGTTGCCGAATGTATGCATGTGACCAGTCGTAGCGTCCCGCTTGGGATTCTACACGTGTAGGTTCAGACAACGTAGCGTTCTAACTTGTCTAAGCTGAGTTACGACCAAAACAGTGGTTTTGGGTTGGTTTTAGGACAGACATCGCACAGCCGCGTGCGACACCCGCCGTACGCCGCGGTAGGTACTTATCCCATGGACCTATCATTTGTCATTTCTTTCTGCGAATGCTATTGAAGCATTCCGACACTTTGCCTTGTGTCCCCTAGCCAGACTCTTGCCGTTGTGTGCACCACTTGTGACTATCATCACCGGTTGATTAGGCACTGATGCCTAGTCAACGACAATATCGCTAGGAAGCTTCCGTGCATTTTCTCACCAGCTCAACCCAGAGCTAGCAGCAAAGCCCAAACCATTACTCACACACAAGTTTCAAAGGGGGCCACACGAATTTGACTCTCGACTGTCAGCAGGCTTTTATTGACAGGTAATCTCGGTGTGTTGCTTGTCTTGGTGAAGCAAAAGATTTTCACCCATGTGGCTTCCCTTACTCATCCAAGCTCAATCACAAAGACTCAACTGAGGAAGCTCGCACTTGTAAAACAAAGTTTGATTGGCACCTGTCATGTCTGCTTCAGGCTTAAGGCAAAGAACCTCCCTTTAGTCTCTAGTCTTGTTAACTACATCATCAAACGCTATTGCTCACTTCGCTAGCTTGCGGACGAGGGCCCCAGAGCAGTGAGGTCTGGATTGTAGAAATCCTAAACAAAATCTGAAGCTGTCATACAGCTCATCCAGGGGACGGCCAGGGTTCATGGTCATGGATGGATGGG
>SZWC01008786.1:17932-31510 GCA_023375785.1 Penium margaritaceum
CATGAGATACACCATAGGCACATGAGATACACCATAGGCACATGAGATACACCATAGGCACATGAGATACACCATAGGCACATGAGATAGACCATAGGTACGTGAGATATACCATAGGTGCATGAGATACACCAAAGGCGCATGAGATACACCATATGCACATGAGATACACCATTGGCGATGAGATACACCATAGGTACATAAGATACACCATAGGTACATGAGATACACCATAGGCGTATGAGATACACCATAGGCACATGACAGACACCATAGGCGCATGAGATACACCATAGGCGTATGAGAGACACCATAGGCGCATGAGAGACACCATAGGTGCATTACATACACCATAGGTGCATGAGATACACCATAGATACAAGTGGTACACCATAGGCAAATAAGATACACCATAGGCACATGGGATAGACCATAGGCTCATGAAATACACCATAAGCACAGGAGATATACCATAGGCACATACGATACACCATTGGCACATGAGATACACCATAGGTGAATGAGATACACCATAGGCGCATGAGATACACCATAGGCGCATGAGATAACCCATAGGTGCATGAGATACACCATATGCGCATGAGATACACCATAGCACACATCAGATACACCGTAGGCGCATGACATACACCATAGGCATATGCCATACACCATAGGCATATGAGATACAGCATAGGCGCATGAGATACACTATAGGTACATGAGATATACCATAGGCGCATGAGATACACCATAAACACATGAGATACACCATAGGCACATGAGATACACCAGAGGCACATGAGATACACCATAGGCACATGAGATACACAATAGGCACATGAGATACAACATAGGCACATGCGATACACCATAGGCATATGAGATACATCATAGGCACATGAGATACACCACAGGCGCATGAGATATACCATAGGCGCATGAGATACACCATAGGCGCATGAGATACACCATAGGAACATGAGATACACCATAGGCACATGAGATACACCATAGGCACATGAGATACACCATAGGCTCATGAGATAGACCATAGGCACGTGAGATATACCATAGGTGCATGAGATACACCATAGGCACATGAGATACACCATAGGCACATGAGATACACCATAAGCGCATCAGATACACCATAGGCACATGAGATACACCATAGGTACATGAGATACACCATAGGCGCATGAGATACACCATACGCACATGACATACACCATTGGCACTTGAGATACACCATAGGTGTATGAGATACACCATAGGCGCATAAGATACACCAGAGGCACATGAGATAAACCATAGGTGCATGAGATACACCATAGGCGCATGAGAGACACCATAGGCGCATAACATACACCATAGGTGCATGAGATACACCATAGGTCTATGAGATACACCATAGGTACATGTGGTACACCATAGGCAAATGAGATACACCATAGGCACATGGGACACACCATAGGCTCATGACATATACCATAAGCACATGAGATATACCAAAGGCACATAAGATACACCATAGGCACATGAGATACACCAAAGGCGAATGAGATACACCATAGGCGCATGAGATACACCATAGGCGCATGAGATAACCCATAGGCGCATGAGATACACCATATGCGCATGAGATACACCATAGCACACATCAAATACACCGTAGGCGCATGACATACACCATAGGCACATGCGATACACCATAGGCGCATGAGATATACCATAGGCACATGAGATACACCATAGGCGCATGATATACACCATAGGCACATGAGATACACAATAGGCACATGAGATACACCATAGGCACATGCGATACACCATTGGCACATGAGATATACCACAGGCGCATGAGATACACCATAGGCGCATGAGATACACCATAGGCACATGAGATACACCATAGGCACAAGAGATACACCATAGGCACACGAGATACACCATAGGTACATGAGATACACCATAGGCGCATGACATACACCATAGGCGCATGAGATACACCATAGGCACATGCGATACACCATAGGTACATAACATACACCATAGGCACATGAGATACACCATAGGCACATGAGATACACCATAGATGCATGAGATACACCATAGGCACATGAGATACACCATAGGCGCATGAGATACACCATAGGAACATGAGATACACCATAGGCGCATGACATACACCATAGGCGCATGAGATATACCATAGGCACATGAGATAAACCAGAGGCGCATGAGATACACCATAGGCCCATGAGATACACCGTAGACACATGAGTTACACCATAGGCACATGAGATATACCATAGGAACATGAGATACACCGTGGGCACATGAGATACACCATAGGTACATGAGATACACCATAGGCACATGAGATACACCAAAGGCACATGAGATACACCATAGGCACATGAGATAAACCATACGCGTATTTCATACACCATATGCGCATGACATACACCATAGGTACATGAGATACACAATAGGCACATGAGTCACACCATAGGCACATGAGATACACCATATGCACATGATCTTCACAATAGGCGCATGAGATTTACCATAGGCGCATGAGATACACCATAGGCGCATGCGGTACACCATAGGCACATGAGATACACCAAAGGCACATGAGATACGCCATAGGTGCATGCGATACACCATAGGCACATGAGATCCACCATAGGCACATGAGATACACCATTGGCACATGAGATACACCATAGGTACATGAGATACACCATAGGCACATGAGATGCACCATAGGCACATGACATACACCATAAGCACAATATATACACCATAGGCGTATGAGATACACCATAGGCGCATGAGATACACCATAGGCGCATGAGATACACCATAGGTGCATGAGATACACCATAGCCACATGAGATACACCATAGGCACATGAGATACACCATAGGCACATGAGATACACCATAGGCACATCAGATACACCATAGGCACGTGAAATATACCTTAGGTGCATCAGATACACCATAGGGGCATGAGATACACCATAGGTACATGAGATACACCATAGGCGCATGAGATACACCATAGGCACATACGATACACCATAGGCACATGAGATACACCATAGGCACATGAGATACACCATAGGCACATCAGATACACCATAGGCACGTGAAATATACCTTAGGTGCATCAGATACACCATAGGGGCATGAGATACACCATAGGTACATGAGATACACCATAGGCGCATGAGATACACCATAGGCACATACGATACACAATAGGTACATGAGATACACCATAGGCGCATGAGATACACCATCAGCACATGAGAGACACCATAGGTACATGAGATACACCATAGGCGCCTGAGATATACCATAGGCATTCCAGATACACCATAGGCGCATGAGATATACCATAGGCATATGAGATACACCATACGCACATGAGATACACCATAGGCACATGAGATATACCATAGGAAGTTGAGATACACCATATGCGCATCAGATACATCATAGGTAAATGAGATAAACCATAGGCACATGTGATACACCATAGGCACATGAGATACACCATAGGCACATGATCTACACCGTAGGTTCATGAGATATACCATAGGCACATGAGATACACCATAGGCACATGCGATACACCATAGGTACATGCGATACACCATAGGTACATGAGATACACAATAGGTGCATGCGATACACCATAGGCGCATGAGATACAACAGAGGCACATGAGATACACCATAGGTACATAAGATACACCATAGGCACATGAGATACACCATAGGCACACGATATACACCATAGGCACATTATATACACCATAGGCGCATGAGATACACCATAGGCGCACGAGATACACCATAGGCGCATGAGATACACCATAGGTACATGAGATACACCATTGGCGCGTGCGATACACCATAGGCACAACACATATACCATAGGCACATGAGATACACCATAGGTACATGAGATACACCATAGGCACACGAGATACACCATAGGCACATGAGATACACCATAGGCACATGAGATACACCATAGGTGCATGCGATACACCAAAGGCGCATGAGATACACCATAGGAACATGAGATATAACATAGGCGCATGAGATACACCATAGGCACATGAGATACATCAAAGGGACATGAGATACACCATAGGCGCAAGAGATACAGCATAGGCACATGACATACACCATAGTCGCATGAGATACACCATAGGTATGAGATACACCATAGGGGCATGCGATACACCATATGCACATGAGATATACCATAGGAACATGAGATACACCATAGGCGCATGAGATACACCATAGGAACATGAGATACACCATAGGCGCATGACATACACCATAGGTGCATGAGATATACCATAGGCACATGAGAGAAACCATAGGCGCATGAGATACACCCTAGGCGCATGAGATACACCATAGGTACATGAGATACACCATTGGCACATGAGATACACCATAGGTACATAAGATACACCATAGGCACATGAGATATACCATAGGCACATTAAATACACCATAGGCACATGAGATACACCATAGGTACATAAGATATACCATAGGAACTTGAGATACACCATAGGGGCATGAGATACACCATAGGTACATGAGATACACCATTGGCACATGAGATACACCATAGGTACATAAGATACACCATAGGCACATGAGATATACCATAGGCACATTAAATACACCATAGGCACATGAGATACACCATAGGTACATAAGATATACCATAGGAACTTGAGATACACCATAGGGGCATGAGATACACCATAGGTACATGAGATAAAACATAGGCGCATTAGATACACCATAGGCACATGAAATACACCATAGGCACATGAGATACACCATAGGTACATGAGATAAAACATAGGCGCATTAGATACACCATAGGCACATGAAATACACCATAGGCACATGAGATAAGCCATAGGTGCATTTGATACACCATAAGCGCATGAGTTACACCATAGGCACATAAGATACACCATAGGCACATGAGATACACAATAGGCACATGAGATACACCATAGGCACATGATCTACACCATACGCACATGAGATATACCATAGGTGCATGAGATATACCATAGGCGCATGAGATACACCATAGGCACATGAGATACACCATAGGCACATGAGATACACCATAGGCACATGATCTACACCATACGCACATGAGATATACCATAGGTGCATGAGATATACCATAGGCGCATGAGATACACCATAGGCACATGAGATACACCATAGGCACATGAGATACACCATAGGCACATGACATACACCATAGGCACATTATATACACCATAGGCGCATGCGATACACCATAGGCGCATGAGATACACCATAGGTGCATGAGATACACCATAGGAACATGAGATACACCACAGGCGCGTTAGATTCACCATAGGCACATAAGATACACCATGGGCACATGAGATACACGATAGGCACATGAGATACACCATAGGCACATGAGATACACCATAGGCACATGAGATATACCATAAGCGCATGAGATACACCATAGGCTCATGAGATACACCATAGACACATGAGATACACCATAGGCGCATGAGATACACCATAGGCACATGAGATGCACCATAGGTACATGAGATACACCATAGGCTCATGAGATGTACCATGGGCGCATGAGATACACTATCTGCACATGAGATACACCATAGGCACATGAGATACACCATAGGCACATGAGATACACCATAGGCGCATGAGATAGACAATAGGCACATAAGATACACCATAGGCACATGCGATACAGCATGAGCAGATGAGATACAACATAGGCACATGAGATACACCACAGGCACATGACATACACCATAGGCGCATGAGATATACCATAGGCGCATGAGATACACCATAGGCGCATGAGATACACTATAGGCACATGAGATACACCATAGGCGCATGAGATACACCATAGGCACATGAGATATACCATAGGCACATGAGATACACCATAGGCACATGAGATATACCATAAGCACATGAGATACACAATAGGCACATGAGATACACCATAGGCACATGAGATACACCATAGGTGCATGCGATACACCAAAGGCGCATGAGATACACCAAAGGAACATGAGATACACCATAGGCACATGAGATACACCATAGGCACATGAGATACACCATAGGCACATGAGATACATTATACGCGCAAGAGATACACCATAGGCACATGACATACACCATAGTCGCATGAGATACACCATATGCGCATGAAATACACCATAGGTGCATGAGATACACCATAGGCGAATGAGATACACCATAGGCACATGAGGTACACTATAGGCACATGAGTTACACCATAGGCGCATGAGATACACCATAGGTGCATGAGATACACCATATGCACACGAGATACACCATAGGCACATAAGATGCGCCATAGCCGCATGAGATACAACATAGGCGCATGAGATATACCATAGGCGCATGAGATACACCATAGGCACATGAGATTCACCATAGGCACATGAGATACACCAAATGCACGTGAGATACACCATAATTGCATGAGATACACCATAGGCACATGAGATACACCATAGGCACATGAGATACACCAAAGGCAGATGAGATACACCATAAGTGCATGAGATACACCATAGGTACATGAGATACACCATAGGCACATCAGATACACCATAGGCGGATGAGATATACCATAGGCACATGAGGTACAGCATAGGCATATGAGATACACCATAGGCGCATGAGATACACCAAAGGCGCCTGAGATACACCATAGGCGGATGAGATATACCATAGGCACATGAGGTACAGCATAGGCATATGAGATACACCATAGGCGCATGAGATACACCAAACGCGCCTGAGATACACCATAGGCACATGAGATATACCATAGGTACATAAGGTACACCATATGCACATGAGACACACCACAGGCACATGAGATACACCATAGGCGCATGAGATACACCATAGGCGCATGAGATAGACCATAGGTGCATGAGATACACCATAGGCACATGACATACACCATAGGCGCACCAAAGGCACATGAGATACACCATAGGCAGATGACATACACCATAGGCGCATGAGATACACCATAGGTGCATGACATATACCATAGGCGCATGAGATACACCATAGGTACATGAAATACCCATAGGCACATAAGATATACGATAGGCGCATAAGATACACCATAGGCACATGAGATACACCATAGGCACATAAGATACACCGTAAGCAGATGCGATATACCATATGCACATGAGATACATCATAGGCACATGAGATACACCATAGGCACATGAGATACACCATAGGCACATGAGATACACCATAGGTGCATGAGATACACCATAGGTACATGAGGTACACCATAGGCCCATGAGATATACCATTGGCACATGAGATACACCATAGGCACATCAGATACACCATAGGCACATGAGATACACGAAAAGCTCATGAGATACACCATAGGCGCATGAGATATACCAAAGGTACATGAGATACACCATAGGTACCTGAGATACACCATAGACACATGAGATACACAATAGGCACATGAGATACACCATACGCACATGATCTACACCATAGGCATTTGAGATATACCATAGGCGCATGAGATGCACCATAGATGCATGAGATACACCATAGGCACATGAGATACACCATAGGCGCATGAGATACACCATAGGCGCATGAGATACACCATAGGCACATGAGATACACCAGAGGCGCATGCGATACACCATAGGCATATGAGATACGCCATAGGCGCATGAGATACACCATAGGCACATGAGATACACCATAGGTGCATGAGATAAACCATAAGAGCATGAGATACGCCATAGGTGCATGAGATACACCATAGGCACATGAGATACACCATAGGTACATGCAATACACCATAGGCACATGAGATACACCATAGGCACATGAGATGCACCATAGGTACATGAGATACACCATAGGCGCATGAGATTTACCATGGGCGCATGAGATACAATATCTGCACATGAGATACACCATAGGCACATGAGATACACCGTAGGCACATGAGATACACCATAGGCACATGAGATAGACAATAGGCACATAAGATACACCATAGGCACATGCGATACAGCATGAGCACATGAGATACAACATAGGCACATGAGATACACCACAGGCACATGACATACACCATAGGCGCATGAGATATACCATAGGCGCATGAGATACACCATAGGCGCATGAGATACACCATAGGCGCATGAGATACACCATAGGCGCATGAGATACACCATAGGCACATGAGATATACCATAGGCACGTGAGATACACCATAAGCACATGAGATACACCATAGGCACATGAGATATACAATAGGCACATGAGATACACCATAGGCACATGAGATACACCATAGGTGCATGCGATACACCAAAGGCGCATGAGATACACCAAAGGAACATGAGATACACCATAGGCACATGAGATACACCATAGGCACATGAGATACACCATAGGTGCATGCGATACACCAAAGGCGCATGAGATACACCAAAGGAACATGAGATACACCATAGGCACATGAGATACACCATAGGCACCTGAGATACACCATAGGCACATGAGATACATTGTAGGCGCAAGAGATACACCATAGGCACATGACATACACCATAGTCGCATGAGATACACCATAGGCGTATGAGATACACCATAGGCGCATGAGATACACCATATTCACATGAGATACACCATAAGCGCATGAGATACACCATAGCACGTATGAGATACATCATAGGCGCATGAGATCCACCATAGGCACATGAGATACACCATAGCCACATGAGATACACCATAGCACACACGAGATACACAATAGGCACATGAGATACATCATAGGCGCATGAGATACACCATAGGCACATGTGATACACCATAGGCCAATGAGATACACCATAGGTGCATGAGATACACCATAGGCACATGAGATACACCATAGGCGCATGAGATACACCATAGGAACATGAGATACACCATAGGCGTATGACATACAACATAGGCGCATGAGATATACCATAGGCACATAACATAAACCACAGGCGCATGAGATACACCATAGGCGCATGAGATACACCACAGGCACATGAGATACACCATAGGCACATGCGATACACCATAGGTACATGAGATACACCATAGGTACATGAGATATACCATAGGCGCATGAGATACACCATAGACGCATAAGATACACCATAGGCACATGAGATATACCATAGGCGCATGAGATACACCATAAACGCATGAGATACACCATAGGCACATGAGATACACCATAGGCGCATGAGATACACCATAGGCGTATGAGATACACCATATACACATGAGATATACCATAGGCGCATGCGATACACCATAGGTACATGACGTACACCATAGGCGCATGAGATACACCATAGGCACATGAGATACACCATAGGCGCATGAGATACACCATGAGCACATGAGACACGCCATAGGCGCATGCGATACACCATAGGCAGATGAGATACACCATAGGAGCATGAGATATACCATAGGCGCATGAGATACACCATAGGCGCATAAGATATACCATAGGTACATGAGATACACCATAGGCACATGAGGTACACCATATGCACATGAGATACACCATAGGTACATGAGATACACCATAGGCACATGAGACACACCATAGGCGCCTGAGATACACGATAGGCACATGAGATACGCCATAGGGACATGCGATACACCATAGCACACATGAGATACACCATAGGCACATGAGATACACCATAGGCGCATGAGGTACACCATAGGTACATGAGATACACCATAGGCACATGAGATACACTATATGCACATGAGATATACCCTAGGCACATGAGATACACCATAGGCACATGAGATACACCATAGACGCATAAGATGCACCAAAGGTACATGAGATACACCATAGGCACATGAGATACACCATAGGCGCATGAGATACACCATAGGCGAATGAGATACACCATAGGCGCATGAGATATACCATAGGCGCATGAGATACACCATAGGCATATGAGATAAAGCATAGGTGCATGAGATACACCATAGGCCCTGAGATACACCATATGCGCATGAAATACACCATAGGTGCATGAGATACACCATAGGCGAATGAGATACACCATAGGCACATGAGGTACACCATAGGCACATGAGATACACCATAGGCGCATGAGATACACCATAGGTGCATGAGATACACCATATGCACACGAGATACACCATAGGCACATAAGATGCACCATAGCTGCATGAGATACAACATAGGCGCATGAGATATACCATAGGCACATGAGATGCACCATAGGCACATGAGATTCACCATAGGCACATGAGATACACCAAAGGCACGTGAGATACACCATAAGTGCATGAGATACACCATAGGCACATGAGATACACCATAGGCACATGAGATACACCAAAGGCACGTGAGATACGCCATAAGTGCATGAGATACACCATAGGTACATGAGATACACCATAGGCACATCAGATACACCATAGGCGGATGAGATATACCATAGGCACATGAGGTACAGCATAGGCATATGAGATACACCATAGGCGCATGAGATACACCATAGGCGCATGAGATACACCATAGGCGCATGAGATACACCATAGGCGCATGAGATACACCATAGGCACATGAGATACACCATAGGCGGATGAGATATACCATAGGCACATGAGGTACAGCATAGGCATATGAGATACACCATAGGCGCATGAGATACACCAAACGCGCCTGAGATACACCATAGGCACATGAGATATACCATAGGTACATAAGATACACCATATGCACATGAGACTCACCACAGGCATATGAGATAAACCATAGGCGCATGAGATACACCATAGGTGCATGAGATAGACCATAGGTGCATGAGATAATCCATAGGCACATGAAATACACCATAGGCTTACCAAAGGCACATGAGATACACCATAGGCAGATGACATACACCATAGGTGCATGAGATACACCATAGGTGCATAAGATATACAATAGGCGCATGAGATACACCATAGGCACATGAAATACACCATAGGCACATGAGATACACCATAGGCACATAAGATAAACCATAGGCACATGAGATACACCATAGGCACATGAGATACACCGTAGGCAGATGCGATATACCATATGCACATGAGATACACCATAGGCACATGAGATACACCATAGGCACATGAGATACACCATAGGCACATGAGATACACCATAGGTGCACGAGATACACCATAGGAACATGAGGTACACCATAGGCGCATGACATACACCATAGGCGCATGAAATACACCATAGGCGCATGAGATACACCATATGTGCACGAGATACACCATAGGTACATGAGATACACCATAGGCCCATGAGATATACCATCGGCACATGAGATACACCATAGGCACATCCGATACACCATAGGCACATGAGATATACAAAAAGCGCATGAGATACACCATAGGCGCATGAGATACACCAAAGGTACATGAGATACACCATAGGTACCTGAGATACACCATAGACACATGAGATACACCATAGGCACATGAGATACACCATACACACATGATCTACACCATAGGCACATGAGATATACCATAGGCGCATGAGATGCACCATAGATGCATGAGATACACCATAGGCACATGAGATACACCATAGGTACATGAGATACACCATAGGCACATCAGATAGACCATAGGCGGATGAGATATACCATAGGCACATGAGGTACAGCATAGGCATATGAGATACACCATAGGCGCATGAGATACACCATAGGCACATGAGATACACCAGAGGCGCATGCGATACACCATAGGCATATGAGATACGCCATAGGCACATGAGATACACCATAGGCACATGAGACACACCATAGGTGCATGAGATACACCATAAGAGCATGAGATACGCCATAGGTGCATGAGATACACCATAGGCACATGAGATACACCATAGGTACATGCAATACACCATAGGCGCATGAGATACACCATAGGCACATGAGATATACCATGGGCGCATGAGATACACCATATGTACATGAGATACACCATAGGCGCATGAGATACACTATAGGCAAATGAGATACACCATAGACACATGAGATATACCATAGGCGCATGAGATATACCAAAGGCGCATGAGATGCACAATAGGCACATGAGATACATCATAGGCATATGAGATACACCATAGGCACATGAAATACACCATAGGCACATGAGATATACCATAGGCATATGAGATACACCATAGGCGCATGAGATACACCATTGGCGCATAGGATACACCATAGGCGCATGAGATACACGATAGGCGCATGAGATACACCAAAGGCACATGAAATACACCATAGGCACATGAGATACATCGTAGGCACATGAGATACACCATAGGTGCATTCCATACACCAAAGGCGCATGAGATACACCATAGGCACATGAGGTACACCATAGGCGCATGAGATACACCATAGGCACATAAGATACAACATAGGTACATGAGATACACCATAGACGCAAGCGATACACCATAGGCACATGACATACACCATAGTCGCAAGAGACACACCATAGGCGTATGAGATACACCATAGGCGCATGAGATACACCATATGCACATGAGATATACCATAAGCGAATGAGATACACCATAGGCGCATGAGAGACACCATAGGCAAATGAGATGTACCATAGGTGCATGCGATACACCTTTGGCATATGTAGTACACCATAGGCACATAACATACTCCATAGGCACATGGGATAAACCATAGGCTCATGAGATACACCATAGGCGCATGACATACACCATAGGCACATGGGATAAACCATAGGCACATGAGATACACCATAGGCGCATGTGATACACCATGGGCGCATGAGATACACCATAGGCACATGAGATACACCATAGGCACATGAGATACACCATAGGCGCATGAAACACACCATAGGCACATGTGATACACCATAGGCACATGACATACACCATAGGCATATGCGATACACCATAGGCGCATGCGATACACCATAGGCACATGACATACACCATAGCCATATGACATACACCATAGGCGCATAAGATACACCATAGGCACATGAGATACAGCATAGGCGCATGAGATATACCATAGGCACATGAGATACACAATAGGCACATGAGATACACCATAGGCACATGAGATACACCATAGGCACATGAGATACACCATAGGCACATAAGATACACCATAGGCATATGAGATACACCATGGCACACATGAGATACACCATAGGCACATGAGATACACCATAGGTGCATGCGATACACCATAGGCACATGAGATACACCTTGGGCGCATGACATACACCATAGGCAAATGAGATACACAATAGGCACATGAGATACACCATAGGTGTATGAGATACACCAT
>SZWC01008786.1:31589-44472 GCA_023375785.1 Penium margaritaceum
CATGAGATACACCATAGGCGCATGAGATACACCATAGGCACATGAGATACACCATAGGCACATGAGATACACCATAGGTGCATGCGATACACCATAGGCACATGAGATACACCTTGGGCGCATGACATACACCATAGGCAAATGAGATACACAATAGGCACATGAGATACACCATAGGTGTATGAGATACACCATAGGCACATGAGATACACCATAGGCGCATGAGATACGCCATAGGTACATAAGATACACCATAGGCGCATGAGATACACCATACGCGCATGAGATACACCATAGGCACATGAGATACAACATAGGCGCATAAGATACACCAAAGGCACATGCGATATACCATAGGCACATGAGATACACCATGGGCACATGAGATACAACATAGGCGCATGACATACACCTTAGGCACATGAGATACACCATAGGCATATGAGATACACCATAACACACATGAGACACACCATACGCGCATGAGATACACCATAGGCACATGATATACACCATAGGCACATGCGATAAACCATAGGCACATGAGACGCACCATAGGTACATGAAATACACCACAGGCACATGAGATATACGATAGGCGCATGAGATCCACCATAGGTATATGAGATACACCATAGGCACATACGATACACCATAGGCACATGCGATACACCATAGGCGCATGATATACACCATAGGCATATGGGATACACCATAGGCACATGAGATACAACATAGACGCATGAGATACACCATAGGAACATGAGATAGACCATAGGTACATGAGATACACCATAGGCACATGAGATATACCATAGGCGCATGAGATACACCATAGGTGCATGAGATACACCATAGGCACATGAGATACACCATAGGCACATGAGATACACCATAGGCGCTTGATATACACCATTGGCACAAGAGATACACCATAGGAGCATGAGATACACCATAGGCACATGAGATACACCATAGACACATGAGATATACCATAGGCGTATGAGATCCACCATAGGCACATGAGATACACCATAGGCGCGTGAGATACACCATAGGCACCTGAGATACACCATAGGCACATGAGATATACCCTAGGCACATGAGATACACCATTAGCACATGAGATACACCATAGGTACATGCGATACACCATAGGCGCATATGATACACCATAGGCACATGAGATATACCATAGGCACATGATATACACCATAGGCACATATGATACACCATAGACACATGAGATATACCATAGGCACATGAGATACACCATAAGCGCATGAGATACACCATAGGTACATGAGATACACCATAGGCACATGAGATACACCAGTGGCGCATGACATACACCATAGGTCCATGACATACACCATAGGCACATGAGATATACCATAGGCACATGCGATACACCATAGGCACATGAGATACACCATAGGCACATGAGAGACACGATAGGCGCATGAGATACACCATAGGCACATGAGAAACACCATAGGCACATAAGATACACCATGGGCACATGAGATACACCATAGACGCATGAGATACACCATAGGCGCATGAGATACACCATAGGTCCATGAGATACACCATGGGCACACGAGATACACCATAGGCACATGGATACACCATAGGCGCATGAGATACACCATAGGCGTATGAGATAGACCATAGGCACACGAGATACACCATAAGCGCATGAGATACACCATAGGTGCATAAGATACACCATAGGCGCATGAGATACACCATAGGCACATGAGATACACCAATAGGCGTATCAGGTACACAATATGCAGATAAGATACACCACAGGTACATGAGATATTATAGGCGCATGAGATACATCATAGGCGCATAAGATATACCGTAGGCACATGCGATAAACCATAGGCACATGAGATACATCATACGCGCATGAGATACACCATAGGAACAAGAGATACACCATCGGCGCATGACATACACCATAGGCACATGACATATACCATAGGTGCATAAGATACACCATAGGCACATGCAATACACCATAGGCACATGAGATACACCATAGGCACATGAAATGCACCATAGGCACATGACATATACCATAGGCGCATGAGATACACCATAGGTGCATGAGATATACCATAGGCGCATGAGATAGACCACAGGCACATGAGATACACCATATGCGCATGAGCTACACCATAGGCGCATGAGATACACCATAGGCACGCAAGATACACCATAGGCAAATGAGAAACACCATAGGTACATGAGAAGAACCATAGGCACATGAGATACACCATAGGCACATGAGATATACCATAGGCACATGAGATTCACCACAGGCACATGAGATACACCATAGGTGCATGAAATACACCAGAGGCGCATGAGATATACTATAGGCGCATGAGATACACCATAGGCACATGAGATACACCATAGGCGCATGAGATATACCATAGGCACATGAGATTCACCACAGGCACATGAGATACACCATAGGTGCATGAAATACACCAGAGGCGCATGAGATATACTATAGGCGCATGAGATACACCATAGGCACATGAGATACACCATAGGCGCATGAGATATACAATAGGCACATGAGATACACCATAGGTACATGAGATACACCATATGTACATGACAAACACCATAGGCACATGAGATACACCGTTGGCGCATGAGATATACCATAGGTGCATGAGATACACCATAGGCGCATGAGATACACCATAGGCACATGAGATACACCATAGGCACATGAGATACAGCATAGGCGCATAAGATACACCATAGGCACATGAGATACACCATAGGCAGATGAGATACACCATAGGCACATGAGATACACCATAGGCACATGAGATACACCATAGGCAAATGAGATACACGATAGGCACATGAGATTCACCATAGGCGCATGAAATACACCATAGGCACATGCGATTCACCATAGGCGCGTAAGATACACGATAGGAACAACAGGTACACCATACGTGCATGAGATACACCATAGACGCATGAGATATACCATATGCACATGAGATACACCATAGGCGCACGAGATACACCATAGGCACATGAGATACACCATAGGCACATGAGAAACACCATAGGCGCATGAGATACACCATAAGCGCATGACATCCACCATAGGGACATGAGATACACCATAAGCGCATCAGATACACCATTGGTACATGAGATACACCATAGGGGCATAGGATACACCATAAGCGCATGAGATACACCAAAGGCGCATGAGATACACCATAGGCACATGAGATACACCATAGGCACATGAGATACACCATAGGCACATGAGATACACCATAGGCGCATGAGATACACCATGGGTATATGAGATACACCAAAGGCACATGTGATACAGCATAGGCACATCAGATACACCATAGGCACATGACATACACCACAGGCACATGAGATACACCATAGGCGCATGAGATATACCATAGGCGCATGACATACACCATAGGCGCATGAGATACACCATAGGCGCATGAGACACACTATAGGTGCCTATGATACACCATAGGTACATGAGATTCACCAAAGGCACACGCGATACACCGGAGGGACATTTTGTAAACCATAGGCACATGAAACACACAATAGGCGTATGAGATACACCATAGGCGCATGCGATACACCAGTCACATGAGATACACCATAGGCACATGAGATAAACCATATGCACATGAGATACACCATAGGTACATGAGATACACCATAGGCCCATGAGATACACCATTGGCACATGAGATACACCATAGGTGCATGAGATACACCATAGGCACATAAGATACACCATAGGCACATGCGATATTCCATAGGCACATGACATACACCATATGCGCATGAGATACACCATAGGCGCATGAGATATAACATAGGTACATGAGATACACCATAGGTGCATGAGATACACCATAAGCGCATGTGATATACCATAGGTGCATGAGACACACCATAGGCACATGAGATACACTATAGGCCCATGAGATTCATTATATGCACATGAGATACACCATAGGTACATGAGATACACCATATGCCCATGCGATACACCATAGGCGCATGAGATACACCATAGGCGTTTGAGATATCCCAGAGGCACATGAGATACACCATAGGTATATGAGATACACTATAGGCGCATGAGACACACTATATACACATGAGATATACCATACGCGCATGCGATACACCATAGGCACATGACATACACCATAGGTGCATGAGATACACCATAGGCACATGAGACACACCATAGGTGCATGAGATACACCATAAGCACATGAGACACGCCATAGGCACATGAGATACACCATAGGCAGATGAGATACACCATAGGAGCATGAGATATACCATAGGCGCATGAGATAAACCATAGGCGCTTGAGATATACCATAGGTACATAAGATACACCATAGGCACATGAGACACACCATAGGCGCATGAGATACACGATAGGCACATGAGATACGCCATAGGTACATGCGATACACCATAGCACACATAAGATACACCATAGGCATATGAGATACACCATAGGCGCATGAGGTACACCATAGGCACATGAGATACACCATAGGCACATGCGATACAACATAGGCACATGAGATATACCCTAGGCAAATGAGATACACCATAGGCACATGATATACACCATTGACGCATAAGATGCACCAAAGGTACATGTGATACACCATAGGCACATGAGATACACCATAGGTGCATGAGATGCACCATAGGCGCATGATGTACACCATAGGCGTATGAGATATACCATAGGCGCATGAGATACACCATAGGCATATAAGATACACCATAGGCGCATGAGATACACCATAGGCACCTGAGATACACCATAGGCACATGAGATACACCATAGGCACATGAGATACACCATATGTGCATGAAATACGCCATAGGTGCATGAGATACACCATAGGCGCATGAGATACACCATAGGCACATGAGATACACCATAGGCACATGAGATACACCATTGGCGCATGAGATACACCATAGGCGCATGAGATACATCACATGCACACGAGATACACCATAGGCACATAAGATGCACCATAGCCGCATGAGATACAACATAGGCGCATGAGATATACCATAGGCGCATGAGATACACCATAGGCACACGAGATTCACCATAGGCACATGAGATATACCATAGGCGCATGATATACACCATAGGTACATGAGATACACCATAGGCACATGAGATACACCATAGGCACGTGAGATACACCATAAGTGCATGAGATACACCATACGCACATGAGATACACCATAGGCCCATGAGATACACCATAGGTGCATGAGATACACCATAGGTCCATGAGATACACCATAGGCACATGAGATACACCATAGGTACATAAGATACACCATAGGCTCATGACATACACCATAGGTGCTTGAGATACACCATAGGCGCATAAGATATACCATAGGCGCATGAGGTACACCATAGGCATATGAGATACACCATAGGCGCATGAGATACACCATGGGCACCTGAGATACACCATAGGCGCATGAGATATACCATAGGTACAGTAGATATACCATAGGCAGATGAGATTCACCACAGGCACATGAGATACACCATAGGTGCAATAGATACACCATAGGCGCATGAGATACACCATAGGCGCATGAGAGACACCATAGGCACATGACATACACCATAGGCACATGAGATACACCATAGGTACATGAGACATACCAAAGGCACATGAGATACACCATAGGCAGATGACATACACAATAGGCGCATGAGATACACAATAGGTGCATCAGATATACCATAGGCGCATGAGATACACCATAGGCACATGAAATACACCATAGGCCTATGAGATACACCATACGTGCATGAGATAAACCATAGGCACATGAGATACACCATAGGCACATGAGATACACCGTAGGCAGATGCGATATACCATATGCACATGAGATACACCATAGGCACATGAGATGCACCATAGGCGCATGAGATACACCATAGGTGCATGAGATACACAGTAGGTACATAAGATACACCATAGGTACATGAGGTACACCATAGGCGCATGAGATACACCATAGGTGCATAAAATAGACCATAGGCGCATGAGATACACCATATGTGTACAAGATACACCATAGGCACATGAGATACACCATAGGCGCATGAGATACACCATAGGCACATGAGATACACTATACGCGCATGAGATATACCATCGGCACATGAGATACACCATAGGCACATCAGATACACCATAGGCACATGAGATACACCAAAGGCGCATGAGGTACACCATAGGGGCATGAGATACACCAAAGGAACATGAGATACACCATAGGTACCTGAGATACACCATAGACAGATGAGATACACCATAGGCGCATTAGATACACCATAGGTGCATGAGATATACCATAGGCGCATGAGATACACCATAGACGCATGAGATACACCAAAGGCACGTGAGATACACCATAGGTGCATGAGATACACCATAGGCGCATGAGGTACACTATAGGTGCATGAGATACACCATACGCGCATGCGATAAACCATAGGCACATGAGATACACCATATGCACGCGAGATACACCATAAGCACATAAGATGCACCATAGCCGCATGAGATACACCATAGGGGCATGAGATATACCATAGGCGCATGAGATACACCATAGGTACATGAGATACACCATAGGCACATGAGATATAGCATAGGCGCATGAGATACACCATAGGCACATGAGAAACGCCATAGGCACATGAGATACACCATAGGCACGTGAGATATACCATAGGTGCATGAGATACACCATAGGCACATGAGATATACCAAAGGCACATCAGATATACCATAGGCTCATGAGATACACCATAGGCACATGAGATACACCATAGGCACGTGGGATACACCATAGGTACATGAGATACACCATAGGCACATGACATACACCATAGGCATATGAGATACACCATAGGCGCATTAGATACACCATAGGCACCTGAGATACACCATAGGCACATGAGATACACCATAGGCACATGAGATTCACCACAGGCACATAAGATACACCATAGGCGCATGAGATACACCATAGGTACATGACATACACCATAGGTGCATGAGATACACCATAGGCACATGAGATACACCATAGGCGCATGCGATACACCATAGTTTCATGACATACACCGAAGCTACATGAGATACACCATAGGCACATGACATACACCATAGGTGCATGAGATACACCATAGGCGCATGAGATTTACCATAGGCATATGAGATACACCATATGCACATGAGATACACCATAGGCACATGAGATACACCATAGGCGCATGAGATACACAATAGGCACATGAGATACACCATAGGAACATGAGATACACCGTAGGTAGATGAGATATACCATATGCACATGAGATACACCATAAGCACATGAGATACACCAGAGGCGCATGAGATACACCATAGGCACATAAGATACACCATGGGCACATGAGATTTACCATAGGCACATGAGATACACCATAGGCACATGAGATTCACCACAGGTACATGAGATACACCATAAGCATGTGAGATACACCATAGGGGCATGAGATATACCATAGGCGCATGAGATACACCATAGGTACATGAGATACACCATAGCCACATGAGATACACCATAGGTGCATGAGATACACCATAGGCACATGAGATACACCATAGGTACACGGGATATACCATAGGCACATGAGATACACCATGAGTGCATGAGGTACACCATAGGCACATGAGATACACCATAGGCACATGAGATACACCATTAGATGAATCCGATACACCATAGGCACATCAGATACACCATAGGCGCATGAGATACACCATAGGAGCATGAGATATACAATAGGGAAACGACATACACCATAGGCACATGATATACACCATAATCGCATGAGATACACTATAGGCGCATGTGATACACCATAGGCGCATGAGATATACCATAGGCGCATGAGATATACCATAGGCACACAAAATACACCATAGGCACATGAGATACACCATAGGCACATGAGATACACCATACGCGCATGAGAAACACCATAGGGGCATGAGATACACCATAGGTATATGAGATAAAACATAGGTGCATTAGATACACCATAGGCACATGAGATACACCATAGGCACATGAGATAAACTATAGGTGCATTTGATACACCATAAGGGCATGAGATACACCATAGGCACATAAGATACACCATAGGCACATGAGATACATCATAGGCACATGAGATACACCATAGGCACATGATCTATACCATAGGCACATGAGATATACCATAGGTGCATGAGATACACCATAGGCGCATGAGATACACCATAGGCACATGAGATACACCATAGGCACATGAGATACACCATAGGCACATGACATATACCATAGGCACATTATATACACCATAGGCGCATGAGATACACCATAGGCGCATGAGATACACCATAGGTGCATGAGATACACCATAGCACATGAGATACACCACATGCGCGTGAGATACACCATAGGCACATAAGATACACCATGGGCACATGAGATACACCATAGGCAAATGAGATACACCATAGGCACATGAGATACACCATAGGCATGTGAGATATACCATAGGCGCATGAGATACACCATAGGCTCATGAGATACACCATAGGCACAGGAGATACACCATAGGCGCATGAGATACACCATAGGCACATGAGATGCACCATAGGTACATGAGATACACCATAGGTGCATGAGATTTACCATAGGCACATGACATACACCATAAGGCGCATGAGATAAACCATAGGCACATGAGATACACCATAGGTGCATGAGAGACACCATAGGCACATGAGATACACCATAGGAACATGAGAGACACCATAGGCGCATGAGAGACACCATAGGTGCATGCGATACACCATAGGTGCATGAGATACACCATAGGTACATGTGGTACACCATAGGTAAATGAGATACACCATAGGCGCATGGGATACACCATAGGCTCATGAGATACACCATAAGCACATGAGATATACCATAGGCACATCAGATACACCATAGGCACATGAGATACACCATAGGCGCATGAGATACACCATAGGCGCGTGCGATAAACCATAGGCGCATGAGATACACCATAGGCATATGAGATACACCATATCCGCATGACATACACCATAGCACACATCAGATAAACTGTAGGCGCATAAGATACACCATAGGCACATGCGATATAATATAGGCATATAAGATATACCATAGGCATATGAAATATACCATAGGCGCATGAGATACACCATAGGCGCATGAGATACACCATAGGCGCATGAGATACACCATAGGCACATGCAATACACTATAGGCACATGAGATACACCATAGGCACATGAGATATACCATGGGCGCATAAGATACACCATAGGCACATGCGATATAATATAGGCATATAAGATATACCATAGGCATATGAGATATACCATAGGCGCATGAGATACACCATAGGCGCATGAGATACAATATCTGCACATGAGATACACCATAGGCACATGAGATACACCTCAGGCACATGAGATACACCATAGGCACATGAGATAGACAATAGGCACATAAGATACACCATAGGCACATGAGATACAGCATGAGCACATGAGATACATCATAGGCACATGAGATACACCACAGGCACATGACATACACCATAGGCGTATGAGATATACCATAGGCGCATGAGATACACCATAGGCGCATGAGATACACCATAGGCGCATGAGATACACCATAGGCGCATGAGATACACAATTGGCACATGAGATACACCATAGGCACATGAGATTCACCATAGGCACATGAGATACACCATAGGCACATGAGATACACAATAGGCACATGAGATACACCATAGGCACATGAGATACACCAGAGGTGCATTCGATACACCAAAGGCGCATGAGATACACCAAAGGAACATGAGATATATCATAGGCGCATGAGATACACCATAGGCACATGAGATACACCATAGGCACATGAGATACACCATAGGCACATGAGGTACACCATAGGCACATGAGATACACCATAGGCACATGAGATACACCAGAGGTGCATTCGATACACCAAAGGCGCATGAGATACACCAAAGGAACATGAGATATATCATAGGCGCATGAGATACACCATAGGCACATGAGATACACCATAGGCACATGAGATACATTATAGGCGCAAGAGATACACCATAGGCACATGACATACACCATAGTCGCATGAGATACACCATAGGCGTATGCGATACACCATAGGCGCATGAGATACACCATATTCACATGAGATATACCATAAGCGCATGAGATACACCATAGCACGTATGAGATACATCATAGGCGCATGAGATCCACCATAGGCACATGAGATACACCATAGCCACATGAGATACACCATAGCACACACGAGATACACCATAGGCACATGAGATACACCATAGGCGCATGAGATACACCATAGGCACATGAGATACACTATAGGCACATGACATACACCATAGGCACATGTGATACACCATAGGCACATGAGGTACACCATAGGTGCATGAGATAAGCCATAGGCACATGAGATACACCATAGGCGCATGAGGTACACCATAGGAACATGAGATACACCATAGGCATATGACATACACCATTGGTGCATGAGATATACCATAGGCACATGACATAAACCACAGGCGCATGAGATACACCATAGGCGCATGAGATACACCACAGGCACATGAGATACACCACAGGCACATGAGATATACCATAGGTACATGAGATACACCATAGGTACATGACATATACCATAGGCACATTAGATACACCATAGGCACATGAGATACACCATAGGTACATGAGATATACCATAGGCGCATGAGATACACCATAGACGCATAAGATACACCATAGGCACATGAGATATACCATAGGCACATGAGATATACCATAGACGCATGAGATACACCATAGGTACATGAGATACACCAAAGGCGCATGAGATACACCATAGGCGTATGAGATCCACCATATACACATGAGATATACCATAGGCGCATGCGATACACCATAGGTACATGACGTACACCATAGGCGCATAAGATACACCATAGGCGCATGAGATACACCATAGGCGCATGAGATACACCATAAGCACATGAGACACGCCATAGGCGCATGCGATACACCATAGGCAGATGAGATACACCATAGGCGCATAAGATACACCATAGGCGCATGAGATATACCATAGGCGCATGAGATACACGATAGGCACATGAGATACGCCATAGGGACATGCGATACACCATAGCAAACATGAGATACACCATAGGCACATGAGATACACCATAGGCGCATGAGGTACACCATAGGCACATGAGATACACCATAGGCACATGAGATACACCATAGGTACATGAGATATACCCTAGGCACATGAGATACACCATAGGCACATGAGATACACCATAGACGCATAAGATGCACCAAAGTTACATGAGAGACACCATAGGCATATGAGATACACCATAGGCGCATGAGATACACCATAGGCGAATGAGATACACCATAGGCGCATGAGATATACCATAGGCGCATGAGATACACCATAGGCATATGAGATATAGCATAGGTGCATGAGATACACCATTGGCACCTGAGATACACCATAGGCACATGAGATACACCATATGCGCATGAAATACACCATAGGTGTATGAGATACACCATAGGCGCATGAGATACACCATAGGCACATGAGGTACACCATAGGCACATGAGACACACCATAGGCGCATGAGATACACCATAGGCGCATGAGATACACCATATGCACACGAGATACACCATAGGCACATAAGATGCACCATAGCCGCATGAGATACAATATAGGCGCATGAGATATACCATAGGAGCATGAGATACACCATAGGCACATGAGATTCACCATAGGCACATGAGATATACCATAGGCGCATGATAAACACCATAGGTACATGAGATACACCATAGGCACATGAGATACACCATAGGCACGTGAGATACACCATAAGTGCATGAGATACACCATAGGCACATGAGATACACCATAGGCACATCAGAGACACCATAGGCGGATGAGACATACCATAGGCACATGAGGTACAGCATAGGCATATGAGATACACCATAGGCGCATGAGATACACCAAACGCACCTGAGATACACCATAGGCACATGAGATATACCATAGGTACATGAGATACACCATAGGCACATGAGATTCACCACAGGCACATAAGACACACCATAGGTGCATGAGATACACCATAGGCACATGAGATAGACCATAGGTGCATGAGATACACCATAGGCACATGACATACACCATAGGCGCATGAGATACACCATAGGTACATGAGATACACCAAAGGCTAATGAGATACACCATAGGCAGATAACATACACCATAGGCACATGAGATACACCATAGGTGCATGAGATATACCATAGGCGCATGAGATAAACCATAGGCACATGAAATACACCATAGGCACATGAGATGCACCATAGGCACATATGATACACCATAGGCACATGAGATACACCGTAGGCACATGAGATACACCGTAGGCAGATGTGATATACCATATGCACATGAGATACACCATAGGCACATGAGATACACCATAGGCACATGAGATACACCATAGGCGCATGAGATACACCATAGGCACATGAGATACACCATAGACACATGAGATACACCATAGGCA
>SZWC01008786.1:46836-62951 GCA_023375785.1 Penium margaritaceum
CATGAGATACACCATAGGCACATGAGATACACCATAGGCACATGAGATACACCATAGGCGCTTGAGATACACCGTTGGTACATGAGATATACCCTAGGCACATGAGATACACCATAGGCACATGAGATACACCATAGGTACATGCGATACACCATAGGCGCATATGATACACCATAGGCACATGAGATATACCATAGGCACATGAGATACACCATAGGCGCATATGATACACCATAGGCACATGAGATATACCATAGGCACATGAGATACACCATAGCTGCATGAGATACACCACAGGTACATGAGATACACCATAGGCACATGAGATACACCATTGGCGCATGACATACACCATAGGTACATGACATACACCATAGGCACATGAGAGACACGATAGGCGCATGAGATACACCATAGGCACATGAGATACACCATAGGCACATAAGATACACCATGGGCACATGAGATACACCATAGATGCATCAGATACACCATAGGCGCATGAGATACACCATAGGTCCATGAGATACACCATGGGCACACGAGATACACCATAGGCACATGGATACACCATAGGCGCATGAGATACACCAAAGGCGTATGAGATAGACCATAGGCACACGAGATACACCATAGGCGCACGGGATACACCATAAGCGCATGAGATAAACCATAGGTGCATAAGATACACCATAGGCGCATGAGATATACCATAGGCACATAAGATACACAATATGCAGATAAGATACACCACAGGTACATGAGATATTATAGGCGCATGAGATACATCGTAGGCACATAAGATACACCGTAGGCACATGCAATACTCATAGGCACATGAGATACACCATACGCGCATGAGATACACCATAGGCACAAGAGATACACCATCGGCGCATGAGATAAACCATAGGCACATGACATACACCATAGGCGCATGAGATACACCACAGGCAGATCTGATACACCATAGGCACATGAGATACACCATAGGCACATGAGATGCACCATAGGCACATGACATATACCATAGGCGCATGGGATACACCATAGGCGCATGAGATATACCATAGGTGCATGAGATAGACCACAGGCACATGAGATACACCATATGCGCATGAGCTACACCATAGGCACACGAGATACACCATAGGCATGCAAGATACACCATAGGCAAATGAGAAAACCCATAGGCACATGAGAAACACCATAGGCACATGAGATACACCATAGGCACATGAGATACATCAGAGGCACATGCGATTCACCACAGGCACATGAGATACACCATAGGTGCATGAAATACACCAGAGGCGCATGAGATATACTATAGGCGCATGAGATACACCATAGGCACATGAGATACACCATAGGCGCATGAGATACACCATAGGCGCATGCGATACACCATAGGCACATGAGATATACCATAGGCGCATGAGATATACCATAGGCGCATGAGATATACCATAGGCGCATGAGATATACCATAGGCGCATGAGATATACCATAGGCGCATGAGATATACCATAGGTGCATGAGATAGACCACAGGCACATGAGATACACCATAGGTGCATGAAATACACCAGAGGCGCATGAGATATACTATAGGCGCATGAGATACACCATAGGCACATGAGATACACCATAGGCGCATGAGATACACCATAGGTACATTAGATACACCATAAGCCCTTAAGATACACAATAGGCACATGAGGTATACCATAGGCGCATGAGATATACAATAGGCACATGAGATACACCATAGGTACATGAGATACACCATATGTACATGACAAACACCATAGGCACATAAGATACACCATTGGCGCATGAGATATACCATAGGTGCATGAGATACACCATAGGTGCATGAGATACACCATAGGTACATGAGATACACCATAGGCGCATGCGATACACCATAGGCACATGAGATACACCATAGGCACATGAGATACACCATAGGCAGATGAGATACACCATAGGTAGATGAGATACACCATAGACACATGAGATACACCATAGGCATATGAGATACACGATAGGCACATGAGATTCACCATAGGCGCATGAAATACACCATAGGCACATGCGATACACCATAGGCGCGTAAGATACACGATAGGAACAACAGGTACACCATACGTGCATGAGATATACCATAGACGCATGAGATACACCATATGCACATGAGATACACCATAGGCGCACGAGATACACCATAGGCACATGAGATACACCATAGGCGCATGAGAAACACCATAGGCGCATGAGATATACCATAGGCACATGACATCCACCATAGGGACATAAGATACACCATAGGCGCATCAGACACACCATTGGTACATGAGATACACCATAGGGGCATAAGATACACCATAAGCGCATGCGATAGACCAAAGGCGCATGAGATACACCATAGGCACATGAGATACACCATAGACACATGAGATACACCATAGGAGCACAAGATACACCATAGGCACATGAGATACAACAAAGGCGCATGAGATACACAATAGGTACATGAGATACACCATAGGCGCATGACATACACCATTGGCACATGAGATACACCATAGACACATGAGATACACCATAGGCACATGAGATACACCATAGGCGCATGAGATACACCATAGGTATATGAGATACACCAAAGGCACATGAGATACACCATAGGCAAATCAGATACACCATAGGCACATGACATACACCATAGGCACATGAGATACACCATAGGCACATGAGATATACCATAGGCGCATGACATACACCATAGGCGCATGAGATACACCATAGGCGCATGAGACACACTATAGGCGCCTATGATACACCATACGCACATGAGATTCACCAAAGGCACACGCGATACACCGTAGGGATATTATGTAAACCATAGGCACATGAAACACACTATAGGCGCATGAGATACACCATAGGCGCATGAGATACACCAGTCACATGAGATACACCATAGGCACATGAGATACACCATATGCACATGAGATACACCATAGGTACATGAGATGCACCATAGGCCCATGAGATACACCATTGGCACATGAGATACACCATAGGTGCATGAGATACACCATAGGCACATAAGATACACCATAGGCACATGCTATAGTCCATAGGCACATGACATACACCATATGCGCATGAGATACACCATAGGCGCATTAGATATAACATAGGTGCATGAGATACACCATAGGCGCATGAGATACACCATAGGCGCATGTGATATACCATAGGTGCATGAGACACACCATAGGCACATGAGATACACCATAGGCCCATGAGATTCATTATATGCACATGAGATACACCATAGGCACATTATATACACCATATACCCATGCGATACACCATAGGCGCATGAGATACACCATAGGCGTATGAGATATGCCAGAGGCACATGAGATACACCATAGGTGTATGAGATACACCATAGGCACATGAGATACACTATATGCACATGAGATATACCATAGGCGCATGCAATACACCATAGGCACATGACGTACACCATAGGTGCATGAGATACACCATAGGCACATGAGATACACCATAGGCGCATGAGATACACCATAAGCACATGAGACACTCCATAGGCGCATGAGATACACCATAGGCAGATGAGATACACTTTAGGAGCATGAGATATACCATAGGCGCATGAGATACACCATAGGCGCATGAGGTATACCATAGGTACATAAGATACACCATAGGCACATGAGATACACCATAAGCAGATGAGATACACCATAGGTACATGAGATACACCATAGGCACATGAGACACACCATAGGTGCATGAGATACACGATAGGCACATGAGATACGCCATAGGTACATGCGATACACCATAGCACACATGATATACACCATAGGCATATGAGATACACCATAGGTGCATGAGGTATACCATAGGAACATGAGATACACCATAGGCACATGCGATACACCATAGGCACATGAGATATACCCTAGGCACATGAGATACACCATAGGCACATGAGATACACCATTGACGCATAAGATGGACCAAAGGTAAATGTGATACACCATAGGCACATGAGATACACCATAGGTGCATGAGATGTACCATAGGCGCATGAGATACACCATAGGCGCATGAGATATACCATAGGCGCATGAGATACACCATAGGCATATAAGATACACCATAGGTACATGAGATACACCATGGGCACCTGAGATATACCATAGGCACATGAGATACACCATAGGCACATGAGATACACCATACGTGCATGAAATACACCATAGGTGCATGAGATACACCATAGGCGCATGAGATACACCATAGGCACATGAGATACACCATAGGCACATGAGATACACCATAGGCGCATGAGATACACCATAGGCGCATGAGATACACCATAGGCGCATGTGATATACCATAGGTGCATGAGACACACCATAGGCACATGAGATACACCATAGGTGCATGAGATGTACCATAGGCGCATGAGATACACCATAGGCGCATGTGATATACCATAGGTGCATGAGACACACCATAGGCACATGAGATACACCATAGGTGCATGAGATACACCATAGGCGCATGAGATACACCATAGGCACATGAGATACACCATAGGCACATGAGATACACCATAGGCGCATGAGATACACCATAGGCGCATGAGATACACCATATGCACACGAGATACACCATAGGAACATAAGATGCACCATAACCGCATGAGATACAACATAGGTGCATGAGATATACCATAGGCGCATGAGATACACCATAGGCACATGAGATTCACCATAGGCACATGAGATATACCATAGGCGCATGATTTACACCATAGGTTTATGAGATACACCATAGGCACATGAGATACACCATAGGCACGTGAGATACACCATAAGTGCATGAGATACACCATACGCACATGAGATACACCATAGGCACATGAGATACACCATATGCGCATGAAATACACCATAGGTACATGAGATACACCATATGCACATGAGAAACACCATAGGTACATGAGATACACCATAGGCTCATGACATACACCATAGGTGCTTGAGATACACCATAGGCGCATAAGATATACCATAGGCGCATGAGGTACACCATAGGCATATGAGATACAGCATAGGCGCATGAGATCCACCATACGCGCCTGAGATACACCATAGGCACATGAGATATACCATAGGTACAGTAGATACACCATAGACACATGAGATTCACCACAGGCACATGAGATACACCATAGGTGCATTAGATACACCATAGGCGCATGAGATACACCATAGGCGCATGAGATACACCATAGAAACATGACATACACCATAGGCGCATGAGATACACCATAGGAACATGAGATACACCAAAGGCACATGAGATATACCATAGGCAGATGACATACACAATAGGCGCATGAGATACACAATAGGTGCATGAGATATACCATAGGCGCATGAGATACACCATAGGTACATGAAATACACCATAGGCACATGAGATACACCATAGACGCATGAGATACACCATAGGCACATGATATACACCATAGGCACATGAGATACACCGTAGGCAGATGCGATATACCATATGCACATGAGATACACCATAGGCACATGAGATACACCATAGGCGCATGAGATACACCATAGGTGCATGAGATACACCATAGGTACATGCGATACACCATAGGTACATGAGGTATACCATAGACGCATGAGATACACCATAGGTGCATGAAATACACCATAGGCGCATGAGATACACCATATGTGCACAAGATACACCATAGGCACATGAGATACACCATAGGTGCATGAGATACACCATAGGCACATGAGATACACTATAGGCGCATGAGATATACCATCGGCACATGAGATACACCATAGGCACATCAGATACACCATAGGCACATGAGATACACCAAAGGCGCATGAGGTACACCATAGGCGCATGAGATACACCAAGGGTACATGAGATACACCATAGGTACCTGAGATACACCATAGACACATGAGATACACCATAGGCGCATGCGATACACCTAAGGCACATGAGATACACCAAAGGTGAACTTGATACACTATAGGCACATGAGATGCACCATAGGCACATGAGATACACCATAGGCACATGAGATTCACCATAGGCGCATGAAATACACCATAGGTTCATGAGATACACCATAGGCGCATGAGATACACCATAGGCACTTGAGGTACACTATAGGCGCATGAGATACATCATAGGCGTATGCAATAAACCATAGGTACATGAGATACACCATATGCACGTAAGATACACCATAAGCACATAAGATGCACCATAGCCGCATGAGATACACCATAGGCGCATGAGGTATAACATAGGCGCATGACATACACCGTAGGCACATGAGATACACCATAGGCACATGAGATATAGCATAGGCGCATCAGATACACCATAGGCACATGAGAAACACCATAGGCACATGAGATACACCATAGGCACATGAGATATACCATAGGTGCATGAGATACACCATAGGCACATGAGATACACCAAAGGCACATCAGATATACCATAGGCTCATGAGATACACCATAGGCACATGAGATACACCATAGGCACATGGGATACACCATAGGTACATGAGATACACCATAGGCACATGACATACACCCTAGGCATATGAGATACACCATAGGCGCATTAGATACACCATAGGCACATGAGATATACCATAGGCACATGAGATTCACCACAGGCACATGAGATACACCATAGGCGCATGAGATACACCATAGGTACATCAGATACACCATAGGTGCATGAGATAAACCATAGGCACATGAGATACACCATAGGCGCATGCGATACACCATAGGTTCATGACGTACACCGAAGGCACATGAGAAACACCATAGGCACATGACATACACCATAGGTGCATGAGATACACCATAGGCGCATGAGATATACGAATAGGTGTATGAGATACACCATATGCACATGAGATACACCATAGGCACATGAGAAACACCATAGGCGCATGAGATACACCATAGGCACATGAGATACACCATAGGCACATGAGATACACCGTAGGTAGATGAGATATGCCATATGCACATGAGATACACCATAAGCACATGAGATACACCATAGGCGCATGAGAACCACCATAGGCGCATAAGATACACCATGGGCGCATAAGATACACCATGGGCACATGAGATATGCCATAGCCACATGAGATACACCATAGGCACATGAGATTCACCACAGGTACATGAGATACACCATAGGTGTGTGAGATACACCATAGGAGCATGAGATATACGATAGGCGCATGAGATACACCATAGGCACGTGAGATACACCATAGGCGCATGAGATGCACCATAGGCACATGAGATACATCATAGGCCCATGAGATACACCATAGGCACATGAGTTACACCATAGGCACATGAGATATACCATAGGCACATGCGATACACCATAGGCACATTAGATACACCAGAGGCACATGACATACACCAATGGCGCATAAAATACACCATAGGCGCATTAGATATACTATAGGCGCATGAGATACACCATAGGCGCATGAGATACACCATAGGTACATGAGATACACCATAAGTGCATGAGATACACCATAGGCACATGCGATACACCATAGGCACATGAGATACACCATAGGCAGATGAGATATACCATACGTACATGAGAAACATCATAGGCAAATGAGATACACCATACGCACATGAGATACACCATAGGCGCATGAGATACACCATAGGCACATGACATACACCATAGACACATGAGATTCACCATAGGCGAATGAAATGCACCATAGGCGCATGTGATACACCATAGGCGTATGAGATACACCATAGGCACATGAGATATACCATAGGTGCATCAGATACACCATAGGCATATGAGATACACCATAGGCGCATGCGATACACCATAGGCGTACAAGATACACCATAGGAACATGAGATACACCATAGGAGCATGCGATACACCATAGGTACATGAGATACACCATAGGCACATGAGATACACCATAGGGACATGAGATACACCATAGGCACATCAGATACAACATAGGCAAATGAGATACACCATACGCGCATGAGATACACCAAAGGTACATGAGATACACCAAAGGTACCTGAGATACACCATAGGCACATGAGATTCACCATATGCACAAGAGATACACCATAGGCATATGAGATACACCAAAGGTGCATGAGATACACCATAGGCACATGAGAAACACCATAGGCGCATGACATACACCATAGGTGCATGAGATACACCATAGGTACATGAGATACACCATAGGCACATGAGATACATAATAGGAACATGAGATACACCATAGGCGCATGAGATATACCATAGGCACATGAGATAAACCATAGGCGTATGAGATACACCATACGCACATGAGATACACCATAGGCACATTCGATACACCATAGGCACATGAGATACACCATAGGCACATGAGATACACCATAGGCACATGAGATACACCATAGGCAAATGACATACACCATAGGCGCATTAGATACACCATAGGTGCATGAGATATACCATAGGCGCATTAGGTACAGCATAGGTGCATGAGATACACCATAGGTGCATGGGATAAACTATAGGCGCATGAGATACACCATAGACGCATGAGATACACCAAAGGCACATGAGATACACCATAGGCCCAAGAGATACACTGTAGGTACATGAGATACACCATAGGCGCATGAGATACACCATAGGTACATGAGATATACCATAGGCACATCCGATGCACCATAGACACATGAAATACACCCTATGCACATATGATACACCATAGGTACATGAGATATACCATCAGCGCATGAGATACACCATAGGCACATGAGATACACCATAGGTACATGAGATACACCATAGGTGCATGAGATATACCATAGGCACTTGAGATACACCATAGGCACATGAGATACACCAAAGGCACATGAGATACACCAAAGGTACATGATATACACCATAGGCACATGTGATACACCATAGGCACATGAGATACACCATAGGTGCATGAGATACACCATAGGCACATGAGATACACCATAGGCGCATGAGATACACCATAGGTGCATGAGAAACATCATAGGCATATGAGATACACCATAGGCACATGAGATACACCATAGGCACATGACATACACGAAAGGTACATGAGATACACCATAGGCACATGAGAAACACCATAGATGCATGAGATACACCATAGGCACATGAGACACACCACAGGTGCATGAGATACACCATAGGCACATGAGATACGCCATAGGAGCATGATATACACCATAGGCACATGAGATACACCATTGGCGCATGAGATATACCATAGGTACATGAGATACACCATAGGCACATGAGATACACCATAGGCACATGAGATACACCATAGGCACATGAAATACACCATAGGCACATGATATACACCATAGGCATATGAGACACACCATAGGCACATGAGATACACCATAGGCACATGAGATACACCATAGGCACATGACATACACCATAGGCCCATGAGATACACCATAGGTGCATGGTTATACCATAGGTGCATGAGATACACCATAGGCGCATGATATACACCAAAGGCGCATGAGATACACCATAGGCACATGAGATGTACCATAGGCACATAAGATACACCATAGGCGCATGAGAGACACCATAGGCACATGAGATACACCAAAGGCACATGAGATATACCATAGGTAAATGAGATACACCATAGAGGCATGAGATACACCATAGGTACATGCGATACACCATAGGCACATGAGATACACCATAAGTGTATGAGATACACCATAGGCATATGAGATACACCATAGCCACATGAGATACACCATAGGCGCATAAGATACACCATAGGCACATGACATACACCATAGGTGCATGAGATACACCATGGGCACATGAGATACACGATAGGCGCATGAGATAAACCATAGGCACATGAGACAAACCATAGGCGCATGAGATACACCATAGGCACATGAGATACACCATAGGTGCATGAGATACACCATAGGCGCATGAGATATACCATAGGTGCATGAGATATACCATAGGCACGTGAGATACACCATAGGCGCATACGATACACCATAGGCGCATGAGATACACCATAGGCACATGAGATACACCATAGGTACATGAGATACACCATAGATGCATGACATACACCATAGGCACATGAGATACACCATAGGCACATGAGATACACCGTAGGTCCATGCAATATACCATAGGAACATGACATACACCATACGTGCATGAGATACACCATAGGCACATGAGATACACCATAGGCACATGAGATACACAATAGGCACATGAGATATACCTTAGGCACATGAGATACACCACCGGCGCATGCGATACACCATAGGCGCATGAGATACACCATAGGCAAATGAGATACACCATAGGCGCATGACATACACCATAGGCACATGAGATACACCATAGGCATCTGAGATACACCATAGCACACATGAGGTACACCATAAGGACATGTTATACACCATAGGCACATGAGATACACCATAGGCACATGAGATACACTATAGGCACATGTGATACACCATAGGTACGTGAGATACACCATAGGCACATGAGATACACCATAGGTGCATGAGATACACCATAGGCGCATGAGATACACCATATGCACATGAGATAGACCATACGCACATGAGAAACACCATAGGTACACGAGATATACCATAGGCACATGAGATACACCATGAGTGCATGAGGTACACCATAGGCGCATGAGATACACCATAGGCACATGAGATAAACCATAGACGTATCCGATACACCATAGGCACATGAGATACACCATAGGCGCATGAGATACACCATAGGAGCATGAGATATACAATAGGCACACGACATACACCATAGGCACATGATATACACCATAATCACATGAGATACACTATAGGTGCATGAGATACACCATAGGCGCATAAGATATACCATAGGCGCATGAGATATACCATAGGCACACGAGATACACCATAGGCACATGAGATACACCATAGGCACATGAGATACACCATACGCGCATGAGATACACCATAGGGACATGAGATACACCATAGGCGAATGAGATACACCATAGGCACATGAGATACACCATAGGCACATGAGATACACCATAGGCACATGAGATACACCATAGGCACATGACATACACCATAGGCGCATGAGATACACCATAGGTGCATGAGATATACCATAGGCATTTGAGATACACCATAAGCACATGAGATACGCCATAGGCGCATGAGATACACCATAGGCGCATGAGATACACCATAGGCACTTGATATACACCATAGGCACATGAAATACCTTATAGGCACATGAGATACACCATAGGCACATGACATACACCATAGCACATGAGATACACCATATGCACATGAGATAAACCATAGGCGCATGAGATACACCATATGCACATTAGATACACCATAGGCGCATGAGATACACCATAGGCACATGAGATACACCATAGGTCCATGAGATACACTATAGGCACATGAGATACACCATAGTCGCATGAGATACATCATAGGCACATGAGATACAGCATAGGCACATGAGATACACCATATGCACATGACATACACCATAGGCGCATGAGATATACCATAGGCGCATGAGATATACCATAGGCACATGAGATACACCATAGGCGCATGAGATATACCATAGGCGCATGAGATATACCATAGGCGCATGAGATATACCATAGGCGCATGAGATATACCATAGGCGCATGAGATATACCATAGGCGCATGAGATATACCATAGGCGCATGAGATATACCATAGGCGCATGAGATATACCATAGGCGCATGAGATATACCATAGGCGCATGAGATATACCATAGGCACATGAGATACATCATAGGCACATGAGATACAGCATAGGCACATGAGATACACCATATGCACATGACATACACCATAGGCGCATGAGATATACCATAGGCGCATGAGATATACCATAGGCACATGAGATACACCATAGGCACATGATATATACCATAGGCGCATGAGATGCACCAAAGGTGCATGAGATACACCATAGGCACATGAGATACACCATAGGCACATGAGATACACAATAGGTGCATGAGATACACCATAGGCGCATGAGATATACAATAGGTACATGAGATACACCATAGGCACATGAGATACACCATAGGCACATGACATACACCATAGGCACATGAGATACATCAAAGGGGCATGAGATACACCATAGGCGCATGAGATATACCATAGGCACATGAGATACATCATAGGCGCATGAGATACACCATAGGCACATGAGATACACCGTAGGCTCATGAGATACACCATAGGCGCATGAGATACACCATAGGCGCAGGAGATACACCATAGGCACATGAGATACACCATAGGCACATGAAATACACCATAGGCACATGAGATACACCATGGGCACATCAGATACACCATAGGCACATGCGATACACCATAGGCACATGAGATACACCATAAGCGCATGAGATAAACCTTAGGCGCATGAGATAAACCATATGCACATTAGATACACCATAGGCGCATGAGATATACCATAGCACAGATCAGATACACCATAGGGGCATGAGATACACCATAGGCACATGGAATACACCCTAGGCACATGAGATACACCATAGGGGCATGCAATACACCATAGGCACATGCGATACACCAGAGGCACATGAGATACACCGTAGGCGCATGAGATACACCATAGGCACATGAGATACACCATAGGCGCATGAGATACAACATAGGCGCATGATATACACCATAGGCGCATGAGATACACCATAGGCGCATGAGATACACCATAGGCACATGAGATACACCATAGGCGCATGAGATACAACATAGGCGCATGATATACACCATAGGCGCATGAGATACACCATAGGCGCATAAGATACACCATAGGCGCATGAGATGCACCATAGGCACATGAGATACACCAAAAGCGCATCAGATACAACATATGCACATGAGATACACCATAGGCGCATGAAATACACCACAGGCACATGAGATACACCAAAGGCGCATGACATACACCATAGGCACATGAGATACACCATAGGCACATGAGATATACCATAGGTGCACAAGATACACCATAGGCAAATGAGATACACCAAAGGCGCATGAGAAACACCATAGGCACATGAGATACACCATAGGCGCATGAGACAAACCATAGGCACATGAGATACACCATAGGCACATGAGATACACAATAGGCTTATGAGATACACCATAGGTGCATGAGTTACACCATAGGTATATAACATACACCATAGGTGTATGAGATACACCATAGGCACATGAGATACACCATAGGCGCATGAGACACACCATGCGCACATGAGATACACCATAGGCACATGAGATACACCATAGGCACATGAGATACACCATAGGCACATGAGATACACCATAGGCGCATGAGACACACCATGCGCACATGAGATACACCATAGGCACATGAGATACACCATAGGCACATGAGATACACCATAGGCACATGACATACACAATAGGCGCATGAGATACACCATAGGCGCATGAGATATACCATAGGCGTATAAGATACAACATAGGCACATGATATACACCATAGGTACATGAAATACCTTATAGGCACATGAGATACACCATAGGCACATGACATACACCATAGCACATGAGATACACCATATGCACATGAGATAAACCATAGGCGCATGAGATACACCATATGCACATTGCATACACCATAGGCGCATGAGATACACCATAGGCACATGAGATACACCATAGGTCCATGAGATACACTATAGGCACATGAGATACACCATAGTCGCATGAGATACACCATAGGCACATGAGATACAGCATAGGCACATGAGATACACCATATGCACATGACATACACCATAGGCGCATGAGATATACCATAGGCGCATGAGATATACCATAGGCACATGAGATACACCATAGGCGCGTGAGATACACCATAGGCGCGTGAGATACACCATAGGCGCGTGAGATACACCATAGGCGCGTGAGATACACCATAGGCGCGTGAGATACACCATAGGCACATGAGCTACAGCATAGGCACATGAGATACACCATATGCACATGACATACACCATAGGCGCATGAGATATACCATAGGCGCATGAGATATACCATAGGCACATGAGATACACCATAGGCACATGAGATATACCATAGGCGCATGAGATGCACCAAAGGTGCATGAGATACACCATAGGCACATGAGATACACCATAGGCACATGAGATACACCATATGCACATGAGATATACCATAGGCACATGAGATACATCATAGGCACATGAGATACACCATATGCGCATGAGATACAACATAGGTGCATGAGATACACTATAGGCACATGAGATACACCATAGGTGCATGAGATACACCATAGGCGCATGAGATATACCATAGGCACATGAGATACATCATAGGCGCATGAGATACACCATAGGCGCATGAGATAGACCGTAGGCTCATGAGATACACCATAGGCGCATGAGATACACCATAGGCGCAAGAGATACACCATAGGCACATGAGATACACCATAGGCACATGAAATACACCATAGGCACATGAGATACACCATAGGCACATCAGATACACCATAGGCACATGCGATACACCATAGGCACATGAGATACACCATAGGTGCATGAGATAAACCTTAGGCGCATGAGATACACCATATGCACATTAGATACACCATAGGCATATGAGATATACCATAGCACACATCAGATACACCATAGGGGCATGAGATACACCATAGGCACATGGAATACACCCTAGGCACATGAGATACACCATAGGCGCATGCGATACACCATAGGCACAAGCGATACACCATAGGCACATGAGATACACCGTAGGCGCATGAGATACACCATAGGCACATGAGATACACCATAGGCGCATGAGATACAACATAGGCGCATGATATACACCATAGGCGCATGAGATACACCATAGGCACATGAGATACACCATAGGCGCATGAGATACAACATAGGCGCATGATATACACCATAGGCGCATGAGATACACCATAGGCGCATAAGATACACCATAGGTGCATGAGATGCACCATAGGCACATGAGATACACCAAAAGCGCATCAGATACAACATATGCACATGAGATACACCATAGGCGCATGAAATACACCACAGGCACATGAGATACACCAAAGGCGCATGACATACACCATAGGCACATGAGATACACCATAGGCACATGAGATACACCATAGGTGCACAAGATACACCATAGGCACATGAGATAATACAAAGGCACATTAGAAACACCATAGGCACATGAGATACACCATAGGCGCATGAGACACACCATAGGCACATGAGATACACCATAGGCACATGAGATACACAATAGGCTCATGAGATACACCATAGGTGCATGAGTTACACCATAGGTATATAACATACACCATAGGCGCATGAGATACACCATAGGCACATGAGATACACCATAGGCGCATGAGACACACCATGCGCACATGAGATACACCATAGGCACATGAGATACACCATAGGCACATGAGATACACCATAGGCACATGACATACACCATAGGCGCATGAGATACACCATAGGCACATGAGATACACCATAGGCACATGAGATACACCATAGGCACATGAGATACACCATAGGCACATGACATACACCATAGGCGCATGAGATACACCATAGGCGCATGAGATATACCATAGGCGTATAAGATACCTCATAGGCACATGAGATACACCATAGGCGCATGAGATACACCATAGTCGCCTGAGATACACCATAGGCACATGAGATACACCATAGGCACATGAGATACACCATAGGCGCATGAGATACACCATAGGC